>JAPKLX010000429.1:97479-161630 GCA_026898415.1 Leonotis leonurus | reverse complement strand
TGCATTTGAATCAACTTCATAAAGAACACTCGGTATAAACAAAACATATTTTCTAAGTGTAAGAGCAACCAACATACTCACAGCTTCCGCACACGATCTGTGTTTGGACAGATCGTCTGGTAAGCTCCAGTTAGCTGCCAGTCTATCTGCTCCTTGACAGATCGCTCACGCTCTGTGTTGAGAACTTACTTGAGCAGCTAGAATTCTCTCTACAATAGAGGAGATCGACTGCTATTAACAGCGAGCTGTTCTGGAATCAACCGCGAGCTGATTCTCAACCTGCTGCTCAAACAGCCAAACGCGAAAAGTTGGATTGTGGTGTATTCCCCCCCCCCCATACACCACACCTGCTCTCCCGGGACCCAACAAGTGGTATCAGAGCAGTGGTTCAACCGACCACTGTATCCTTTAGACGGGTTTTCAACCTGCGTGGTCAATTGAATAGATCCTAACTTAGAAAATTATTTTACATCCCTTACTGCATTCTGTTGCATATGGATTCTCATCTTCTCAGGTCTTGCATAGAATTCTCCATCGAAGGCTACAATGAATGGAGTTACAGAATTGAAATGTGCCTACGAGCTCGTCATGTGCAAATGTGGGACATTATCCAAAATGGACCAGCCATTATCTATGAAGATGGAGAGGAGCAGACAAAAGGAGACCAAGCTGGAGTGAAAAAGTTTAAAGATCCCATGACATTCACAAGTGCAGAACGCAGGGTCGCTGAGCTGGATAATTATGCAAAAGGGCTCATATCGAGTACCGTACATGGCGTGTATGTGGCCAAGATTAGACACCTGGAAACTGCCAAAGAGATGTGGGATATATTAAAGCAATTAAGCTTGGGATCAGAGGGGATGAAGGAGATCAGGCTATCTATTGCCTGCAACAAGTTCGAGGAGTTCCGGATGAAACCTAATGAATCGATTCAAGAGATGCAGAACAGATTCACAGAGATCGCGCTGGAAATTGCATCCATGAGTCCAAACAAATACACCCAATGTGAACTAAACATGAAGATCATCCGAGCTCTACCTGCAAATTGGCATATCTATGTTGCCTTGATCCAAACAAGATCGAATTTCAACTCTTTATCTTGTGATGATATATTTAATATTCTTTCAAGTAATGAGTACAAAATTAATAGACTTCATGGCACAGATAAGGTCAACAAAGAAGCTGAAGCCAAAAGGAAAAAGGAGGTTGCATTTAAAGCAAGATCATCTTCAAAGATGACCTCCACCAGCGAAGCTCAAGAAGAGATTTCGTATGAACAGCTTATGCAAGAATATGCCTCCATGACTAGGAGATTCAAAGAGATTGAAGTACGTGCTAACAAGTACAAGAAGCTCTACCGCGATAGAATGCGGGAGAACTCAAGCAGCTCGATGAACTCCGACAGACAGCTCAAAGGAAAGAAAGTTGTTCTGCTAGTCGAGGATTCCACAGATTCTTCCTCAAGCTTATCATCAGATGACGAAGCGTATATGGCTCGAATTTTGGAAGATGAGGATGATTCTAATGTGGTAAATTCTAATCGATCTGAACTGTCAATAGATTTATCTAACGTTCCTATGCAGGAAGGAGCGAGAAAAATCGATTACTGGCCAAGAGGGAAGAATGCATCTCCCACAGATGCAATCATAGAGCCACCTGTCAAGAAAAAGAACAGGTCAGCTCGTTCTCAAAAGAATATATAGCAGTTTTAGGCCATTGCGCAGAGAGGTGATCAAATCAAGTCAAGATGGACTAAAACGGATCACTGACAAGCTGGAGCCGCAGTTGTTGCTTCAATGGATTAAACATAAGTAATAAAGTACAGATCAATCAACAAAAAGAGTATCTGTAACGATCTGTACTACCAGCAAGAAGACAACAAGACATCAATCAGCTAAATGATCAAGTCACATGAAATTCACAGAGAAATAAACAGACCGTGACTTAAGATCAGTGCCCAGATCGTTAAAAAGGGGTATACAGCGGGAAGCAGCTTAACTCCATGAAATTCAAGGAGTAATCTAGCGAGGGGGAATGCAAAGCAAAAATGCAGCTCACAGATAAAGGTCACAGATCGTGGACACAGATCGTCACCAACAGATCATGTACCAATAATCAACAAGTGGTTCAAATACAAGTGGTACAGATCATCAAATTACTAGCAAGCTGCATCAAGAGCTCAATATACCAACAGCTAACTGCATTCATCAAGTTGTCTCTCTACAAAGCATCTTCAACAATTCAACAAGCGAACAAGCTTATCTATAGATAGCAGATTAAGGGGGAACCAACTTAAGCTTGTATCAGCTAGCTGTTCAAAACTTCTAACTCAAATTATCTCAATCTGCTTGTATTTCAATTGAAATAAGTTGTTATGTTCATAAATTTCTAATAAAAATGAATTGTCTCATGTTATTTCATGTCTTCTTTCAGAATTAATCGAATGTTGCTAAGTAAATGAGATTGAGGATGCTTAATCAAATTTGTGGATGCATCTGTCTCAAGCAGAAAGAAGCAAAGTCTACCCATCACAGCTAACTCCTAAAATATTCAAAGCAGATAGACCAACAGGTGGAAGCATCAGCTTGATCATGTTGTACTAACATCCAGGTCAACTAGAGATACCATTGGATTAAAAATTCAGAATTTCAACAAATGGTTTCAAGCTCAAGGAGATGAGGTCTTTAATTCATCTTGTGGTTTAAAACTCAATAAAGAGACCACTAATCAAGGGGGAACAGACCATATGAAGGAAGAGCTAGCAGACCACCATTTCACCCCAAATATATAATGAATGAGGTCATATCAACTAGGGGGAATGGTTTATCAAATTCGATGTAGTTTGAAAATCACAGATCGATGATTTTCATCAAAGGATTGCAGATTGAGCTAGCAGATGATGGAATTTAGCTCCAGAAGCCTACAGCGCATGGCTAAGCCATGCGTCTTGACCATCTCTCCGTTTCGCTTCGGAAAAGTCTATTCATTAGAAAATCAGAATCCGAAGTTGGAAACTCTCAGAAAACAGGTCGCTGCTGAAGAGCATGCTGGACAGACTACCTGCTGAGAAGGAGATATCAAGTTGGACATCCACAGATGGAACCTTTTTGATGACTTTTTTGATAATGCCGAAAAGGTGGAAAATGGATACTGAAAGTATCTATGCCAAAAATGGGTCAAGAGAGGCTTATAATTAAGGGGGAATCAGATCTCAAAAAGGGGAATCAGATGGTTAAGGAAGAAGCATACCAGCTTAGCTCATGTCCAGGTAATAAGGTAAGTGGTTTCTACATCTGCTCATAAATGTGTGTGATTTTATTGTGATGGTTTCGGCATCATCAAAAAGGGAGAAATTGTTGGTAACCTTTTTGATGATTGTGGAAATCATTATTTATATGTTTTGATGATGCAAAACCATGTTATATATGCATAATATTAAACTGTGCTTACGCTTTAATGTCTATTGATGCTTTGATGTTTATGCTTTATTTTTGTCTAGAATAGATAGACTCAACAGATGGTTAAGTGTAAGGACAGATCGATAAAAGACAGATCGTGTCCATAGGAACCATTTGTGTTCTCAATAGTAGATCAGCTAACATGTAAGATCAGGTTGAGTTTACAACCTGTGTCATAGAGCTTGATCTTATTTTGTCTATCTAGTAGAATGGATATCAACATGTAAGGCCAGATTAAATTAACGATCTGTGCTATAAAGATCGACCTTGTGGTGTAGCAGGTTAAGTCAAAATGTGAGAACAGATCGATGTAACGATCTGTTCATAGGACTAACATGATCCATCTAGACTTAGTTTTTATTGCATCTTTTATCGCACAGCATGCAAGCATTCTTACCAAGGACAGATCGATAGCAGATCGATGGACAACTAGCTGTTTATAGACTCCAACAGCTAGACATCAACAACTAGTAATCAACAACAAGTGATCAACAGCTAGACATCAACAACAAGTGATCAACAGCTAGTGATCAACAGCAAGTGATCAACAGCTAGACATCAACAACAAGTGATCAACAGCTAGCTGTGTACATCAACAGCTAAGAAACAAAGATGCACCTGCTCAAAGAACAGCGAGCTGTGTATATCAGCAGCTGGACTTCAAGGAAAATGAATTCACCTGTTCACAGCAGCGAGCTGTGTATAACAGCTAGATATCAACAGCTGGATGTCAAACAGCTAAACATCAACAGCTAGACGCCAACAGCTGGACTTCAACAGATAGACGTCAACAGATGGTATACAGCAGATAGCTGTGTATATCAACAGCTAGACTTCAAGATTTCGAAGGTAAACGAAATCCACCTGTCCACAACAGATAGCTGTGGAAGAAGAATCAAGGAAAACAATCTGTGCATAACAGATCGATCTAACAGATCGATAGCAGATCGATCTATTGTCTATAAGGAGTCAGCTCTATGTTTATTGGATACAACCTGCTCGCCTAAAGGTTGTTTTAATCCACCTGTTCCTATGAGGTTCAAACGAGCTGCTCATCCCAGTTGGAGGAAGCTTTAATCTACCTAAATTGATAAAGCCTACCTGTCCTATGCCACGTCAACATCCACGTAGGACAAACTCCAACGGCTAGAAATACAATCAGCAGTCAACGGTCAAAAGAGCATTTTATGCTTACTGCAAAAGCTGCAAAGACTTCCAACGGCTATAATTCAAATATGCCTATAAATATTTCAAGCCTTCTTCAGAAATGGTGTTCGTGAGTTCGTGATATTGCCCAGAAAAAGCTACAACGCTACAAGATTCTCTCCAGTTCTCCATTGATTTATTCAACACTAGATATATATTATATACATCCTTGAGTGTTGTAAATTAGAGAGAGATCACCATTATTCTGAAGATAAACCCACTAGAACTTACATTAGTTTTGAGCCTACAAAGCCCATAGTTCTAGTTTCCTCCATAGCCAAAAGCTCGGAGGAAGAACGATTATAAAACCGAACCCAGATCTCGTACTCGACGAGTTTAAACAAGAGAGTTGTAATCTCGTACTCAACGAGAATAAATAAGCGAGTTTTAGCTCGTACTCAACGAGGATAAATAAGCGAAGGATCCAAGGTTAAGGGATTCATCGATCTAGCTTTGATCGATCGTGGACGTAGGGGGTTTCCCGAACCACGTTAAATATTGTGTGTTCTTTTATATTTTGCATTGCATTAGTTTGATTCTTTGTTTATCACTTCACCAGCGAGCTGTTACCCAACAGCGAGCTGTGCATTTGAATCAACTTCATAAAGAACACTCGGTATAAACAAAACATGTTTTCTAAGTGTAAGAGCAACCAACATACTCACAGCTTCCGCACACGATCTGTGTTTGGACAGATCGTCTAGTAAGCTCCAGCTAGCTGCCAGTCTATCTGCTCCTTGACAGATCTCTCACGCTCTG
Organism: Leonotis leonurus; assembly: GCA_026898415.1. Lineage (NCBI taxonomy): Eukaryota > Viridiplantae > Streptophyta > Magnoliopsida > Lamiales > Lamiaceae > Leonotis > Leonotis leonurus. The sequence goes on along the minus strand of JAPKLX010000429.1, from coordinate 156,207 downwards.
TGTTAAGAACTTACTTGAGCAGCTAGAACTCTCTCTACAACAGAGGAGATCGACTGCTATTAACGGCGAGCTGTTCTGGTATCAACAGCGAGCTGATTCTCAACCTGCTGTTTAAACAGCCAAACGCGAAAAGTTGGATTGTGGTGTATTCCCCCCCCCCCCCATACACCACACCTGCTCTCCCAGGACCCAACATATATAAATTATTATTAAATTAGTTATCAAAATATAAATATCAAATTAATATATCACTATATATATATATTATATTTATTAAAATAATATTTAAATATGGAATAGTATATAATATGATCTATAATATACGTAGAAATAAATGCATAACATAAATAGCATATGCCTACATGGAAATAAGAATATATAATATTATATATGATTAATATATAGATAAAATTCCAAAAATCTAGAAAAATAGGAAAAATTAAATGGGAGGCTGAGAGAATTTCAAGGGTTGAGGTGGACAGTTTCACCCGAATTTGTATTATAGTATAGATACGGCAATATATAATTCAATGATCTAGAAAGAATTATTTTAGGTAAGTGTATAATTAATATCTTATCTAATTAATTAGTCATGATTATAGTCGTATTTAATTAATTATTCAGTCAAAATTGAATGTATACTTAATATATAATATAGATTAAAAATAATTTTGGTAATTATATATAATATAGATATGATAGTAGGCCCCTACAATAAGCTTTGTTTATTTACGATACGAAAATATATAGCATTCTTCAATCATCATCGTTTACTCTTGAAAATTGGATAATGTATATAATTAATTATGAAGATTGATGGACTACCTAATTAATTGACTATTCATTTATTTCTTTTTTATTCAGATTAAATGGTCTTTTCCATTAGAATTTTTTAATTAATTTTAATATTTATTGAAATTTACTAATAAGTTTTATATCGCATCTATATATGTATCTTAAATTTTAAATTTTTTGATTATTAATTCTAATATTTACGATAAATATATATCTCACGTTGATTTAATATAAAATCCAACGGTTATTGAAACTATATAAATGCTAACAATCTATATATTCTACATCACAATTTCATTGTCCAATTAATTATTTAATCAAATAAAAATTATATTTTAATTAAAAATTATATTTTTAATATTACATTTTTAATAATTTAAATTTTAAATACATAACTTGATTTTTATTTAAAATTTTAATTTAGTAAATTATTAAAATTATTTTTTATATATTAATTTGAGATGAAATATTTTTGTTATTAATTTAAAATTTCAGTCGATATTAATCTCATATATATATATATATATAATAATAATAATAATTAATACAAATACATTTGAAAGTCATCTTCTTAATTTATGCTCATATGTGACATCACCATAATCAATCATTTTTTATTTATCTTAAATCTCAATTTTATTTTATGAGTTTAATATTTATTTAAATTTTGACTAATATTAAATTAATTAAGACATTAAAAAAAATAAAATAGATTTTATTTTTATTTTATAAATACAAGATCATTAGATTATCAAATAAATAGTTGAGTAATTGAAACTTTCCTATACATATTACTCCCTCCGTCCCGCTATATTAGACGCATTTGTTTTTGGATCGGGAACCAATATTTACTTTTGGTAATTATGACCCACATCACTTTTAAGTTGTAAAAGTTAACAAAAATAGAAATGCGTCTAATCTAGCGGAATGTCCCAAAAAGGAAAATGCGTCTAATCTAGCAGGATAGAGGGAGTATATTATAATTTTATTTACAACAATTAGTTGTTAAACTATACGTAGAATTTTTCATGTATAAAGTAAATAAAATCTATAATAATTTTTTCAATATCTTTTTATTTCATAGCATATTAGTTTAATATATATTTTGTAGATATTGAATCGATAGTGTAATTTAAATATCACTAAACTAACAAATTAGTCTATCACACATTGAAAACTTAGTAAACTTTATTAATATGAAAATTGTATTAAATGAAAAAATGTCTATATAATTGAGCTTAAATAGAGCTTGAGATATTGAGTCAATTAAAATACATTAATATTTTTAAATATTTTATATTTTTATAATATATAATCGTTGGGTTTTTCCTATCGATTTTAGTCAATTTGATCTTATTTTATGATTCTTTAATTTTTGTATGATAATTTACGATAAGATTGGTCGAATTGATCAATATTTTATAAATTATATTTTGATTTAAATGATTGGTTTTCAAAACATATATATTAGACTTTAATTTGCGTATTAAATGTAAGAGACATTATATATATTTTTAGATATAATTTATACACAAATATAGTTGATACAAAGTGGGTTGACGAATATTTAATGAAAATTTAAAAATTTCCGTTAATATAAATGTGTTTCTAACCCACACCTATTAGTGTCAGCTACTGGATGGTAAATTGTCATCTCTGCCCTCACGGGTAGGGATATGGATAATCAATGTTCATGTATGTCATGCCCGATTGTCATCCCTACTTTTGACCCACCAACAATATAATTTTTAATACATATAACATTACTTATTTGAATTGATCAAAATAAATATTTATGATTTTATTTGGTCAAATAATTAATTTTTATCAAACAAAAAAATAGTCAATTTTTTAAATTACAACATAAAGTGATTATATACCAATATATTTTTCACGAGATAAGTCTTTATTTAACACTTATATTTTGCAATGATATGATTTTTAAGTAACACAAATTTGCAATTATGTTAATAAATCATAACATAACGTGATTTTTCTTCAACACAATCTACATTAGATAAATACTGTGAATAACATTTATTTCTAATAATTTGTGAATTTATACCACCGGCTTTAAATAGGAGAAGTATGTCAAATAGTCATTTTAATAAAAACATCCAAATTTGAACCACCTAAAATATTATAGTAAAATTAGTCATTTTGTTTTATATAAAAAATATATAAAAAGAACAAATATATGTACCCTCAAACCCACCACCCATCACCTTTTGGGTATCCGTCATCCCGCCACTTGTGGATATTAATCACGTGTGAAACATATACTTCTCCGTCCATGAAAATGGTTTACACTTTGACCCGACACGGTTTTAATAATGTATGTTGACTCTAATAGGAATGTGTAGTTAGTGGAGTTTGTGTTTCACTTGATATATTGTTTAAATTGGATTGCGTGTAGTTAGTAGTGGAGTCTATTTACTATAAATGGAAGGTTTCAAATGTAAACCATTTTCGTGGACGTCCCAAAATGACAAAATGTAAACCATTTTGGTGGACGGAGAGAGTAATATTTATATTTAAGAGATATTATATATAATTTTAGGTGGGTGGGTGAGTATTTAACGGATTGATGGATATTTTATAGGTATATCGCGAATAATTTTTGTGAGTAAGAATAATAACTATCCATATACAAATACAAATGATATTAAAATATACCCATGAAACTATGCGTGGATATCTAATGTGTCTCTAATGTGTTTCTAACTCACATCTATTACTCTTAGATAATCGCAGGTAAATTGTCATTTCTACCCTTGCGGGTACGGGTACAGATATGGATAGCCACTACCCGTGTGTGTCGTATACGATTGTCATTCCTACATTTGATCCACATAAATATTTTATCCGAAAAAAATTATTATTTGATTTGACATAGAGTGATTATGTACCAATAATTTTTACACGGGATGAGTTTTCACGTAACACATATATTTTACAATGATATAATTTTAAAGTAGCAAAATTTTGCAATTATGTTAATAAATCATAAGGTAACGTGATTTTTTATCAATACATTCTACGTAGGATAATTAATTGTAAATAATATTTATAATAATTTATTATTTTATATTACTTTTAAATAGAAAAAGGTTAAAATAATCGTTTCAATATACTAAATTCAAATTTTAACTACTTAAAATGTTATATAAAAATATAGTGATTATGCATTTAGGTTTCCTCAATCACCCCTTATTAACGATATCTTTTAATTTTATATCTAATCGTAAAAACAAGTGATTAAATTTTTATTTTTATATTTATGATTATTATTTGAGTTTACTATAATAAAATTACTATTATTGAACCTAAGACTTTAAATATATTATACCATTTTTAATTACTCAAATTTTATTATAAAACTCAAATTTTTAAATAGATAATAACATTTTTAATATTTAAATTTTTTATCGTAAAATATTTTATTGAAAAGTATATATTTAAAATTTTATATTTATAAATTATATATAAAATAATTTCCTTTCGTTTCGACATGTTACACACTAGTTATTTGCTTATTAAAAGGAAACAGACTCTTCACTCTTTTCGGACCGAATTCGTGTTCTTTAGAATAATTATCCAAAAATTATGGATTATGTGGTATAACTTTATTGAATCACATGTCAATTATTGGATATGATTTAAGAAAAAAGGAATTATAGTCTTTGAACGTCATTAGGTGTACATGTATACGATTATTCCACCGTCGTAATAGACACAACTTAACGTGTACTTTGTTAATATAATAATATCCCATTAACATATGAATTATTATTATTCTTTATTATTTTATATTATATTCTAATCAATAAATTTAGACGAAAAATAAAAAATAATAAATTTTTTATTAAAATTAAAATTATTTATTTATAATTCATATTGCATCGTTCACAAACAGATTAATAGCGCCCGCTTCAGACAAGTGATATTTTCATATAATATATTTAGGTTACACTTAGGTTGTGTCTATTTGAGGGATAAATTTATTCCACAAAAATGTGAAATAAAAGTATAATTAGCATTTAAATCTCTTCTCTTATATTCACACCTCGTATCTAATATAAATTCATCATTGTTTTACCCATTCATATCCATCCAAATTTGAGTGATAATATTATCTCTCTTTAAAGTAGGATGAAGGGTAAAAATAATAATGAATTTATAATTTAGATAGGATCGATGAATAAAAAAATTTAAAAAATAATTATAATTTTATTCCACATTTTAAAAAGATAAATTTATCTCAAAGAAAACATAGCCTTATTAATCTTTGTACTCAAAATAAATGTTTCCTAAAATTTAAAGTTTCATCAAACTTTGATTTTAAGAGAGAAGAAAATTCCTACTATTAAATGTGAAAATCTTTATTTGATTTTGATTGGGATTTTAACTCTGATTGCGACCATACTTTGATTGTGACCATATTTGATTTTAAGAGTAAAAGAAAATTCCTACTATTAAATGTCAAAATCTTTATTTGATTTTGATTGGGATTTTAAATCTGATTGTGACCATATTTAAAATATTTAGATTGAACTAATCAGTCTCTGGTGGAAAAAAGAAGTGTCGTCATCTTAAGAAAAATCCAGTTGCACATCTTTTGACCTTTTGTGATGCAATTATCCCCATTGTATTTTAAGAAAAAAGTTCCATAATTTTAAATTATTATTACACGTGGCCCCTAGGGTAGAGGTCCTTATTGTGGATTATCCCTTATGATCTGGTTTTGTTCAAATAGGCTCCTGAAAGTCGATAAGTTGTTGCAACTTAACCCTCCCTTCTAACGGTCGTTTAACGTCGTTAAGTAAATTAATTTTTTATTTCAGCAACTTATCAAATTCAGGGCCTATTTGAACAAAAACTGAACCATTCAGGGCGGATATGCTACTTTTTCCATGTTTTAAATATCACGTATATTATATTATGTGTTCATTTTCACTAAAAATAAAATTTACTTAACGACGTTAAACGCTCGTTAGAATGGAGGGTTAATTTGTAGCAACTTCTCGACTTCAGTGACCCATTTGAACAAAATCGAACCATAAGGGGTGATCCACTATAAAGGCATCTACCCTAATGACGAATATGTTATTTTTCCCTATTTTATTTTCACTCAATTTGTATTTTCTTTTGTTGTATTGGATATGAATATAAGCAAATATGGCAATATCTTATTGGTGTGCAAATATTAAATGATAATTAATATTTTAATTATTTGAATTAATTTTAGTACTCCAATTGATTTTTTCAAATTATTTAAATTCAAAATTTAACATTAGACTCGATTTAATAACTTACACTTAAAAAATTGAAGATTAAATTATAAAATATTTTTTAGTATACAAAAATACGTTTAAGAATATTATATATACGAATACTGAATTAAACATCTAAATATTTAATTTGTATTACAATACTAATCAAATTAAAAAAATTATTTGTATTCGAATATAAAACATTAAATTTCGAATCAAATATCAAATTGAATTAAAATTATTTTATTTTTGTACGTTTGAAATTCTAATGAGGATCCACAATAAAATGTAAAAGAATTGAATAAGCATGGTATCTTAACTAGATTTTGTACCATGGAAGTTGATGACTATGTCCTGGTAAAAAATCAAAGCTTATTGCTTTGAATATTTTCAGTGACAGGTATTCGTCGGGAAAAATGATGATTGTCGATTAATATGCAAACATGTATAGTGAAAGGAGAGTTTTAACGGATGAGACTCTGAGATTCAAGTCAGCGTAATGTACACTAAGTATTTTTGAGTGTATGCTCATGAGTAGTTCACAAATTTATAAAAATATGAGTATGAATTCGTGATCATCAGGTGTTTGGTGTCCTTCTATTTTTAGGTTGAAGATGTCCAGACAAGCCGTCATTCACCAAAATTGATAGGTGTTGGAAGCCTTTTTGATGATTGTGGAAATCATTATCTATATGTTTTGATGATGCGAAACCAATGCTAAACCATAATGTGAAACCATAATGCATATTGATGCTTATGTATTTATGCTTTATTTGTGTCTTGATTAGATAGACTTAACAGATGGTTAAGTGTAAGGACAGATCGTGTCCATAAGAACCATCTGTGTTCTCAATAGTAGATCATCTAACTTGTAAGATCAAGTTGAGTTAACGACCTGTATCATAGAGCTTGATCTTATCTTGTCTATCTATTAGAAGGGAGATCAACCTGTAAGACCAGATTAAATAAACGATATGTGCTATAAAGATCGACTTCATTATGTAGTAGGTTAAGTCAAAATGTGAAATCTGTTCATAGGATTAACCTAATCTATCTAGACTTGGTTTTTATTGCATCTTTTTTATCAAACAGGAGGTCAGCATTATAACAAGGACAGATTGTTATAACGAGGACAAATCGTTATAACAAGGACATGTCGTTATAACAAGGACATGTCGTTATAATGAGGACAGATCGTTAGATCGATGGACAAGTCGATATGAAGATCAAGATACAGCGAGATAAAATCAACCTTGTATCAAATAGGTTGACATCAAGCTACATTATGAAATGGACAGCTACCTGCACAAGAAGAAACTTGAGAAAAATGATCTGTGTGTAATAGATCGTTCAACAGATCGATAGCAGATCGATCTGTTGTTTATGGGGAGTCAGCTCAATATTTACAGGATACAACTTGCTCAACTACATGTTGTTTTTAATCCACCTATTCTTATGGAGTCCAAACGAGTTGCTCATCCCAATTGGAGGAAGATATAATCTACCTAAATTGATAAGCCTACCTGTCCTATGTCACATCAACATCCACGTAGGACAAACTCCAATGGCTAGACTTACAGTCAGCAGCAAACGTTTAAAAGAGCATTTAATGCTCACTACAAAAGCTGCAAAGACTTCCAACGGCTATAATTCAAATTTGCCTATATATACTTCAAGCCTTCTTCAGAGATGGTGTTCGTGTGTTCAAGATACAGCCCAGAAAAAGCTTCAAACGCCACAAGATTCTCTCTAGTTTTCATTGATTTATTCAACATTAGATAAAGATTATATATATCCTTGAGTATTGTAAATTAGAGAGAAATCACCATATTTATGAAGATAAACCCGCTAGAACTTATCTTAGATTTAAACTTTCAACGCCCATAGTTCTAGTTTCCTCCATAGCCAAAAGCTTGGAGGAAGAATGATTATAAAACCGAACCTAGATCTCGTACTTGACGAGTTTAAATGAGAGAATTGTAATCTCGTACTCAACGAGAATAAATAAATGAGTTTTAGCTCGTACTCAACGAGGATAAATAAGCGAGGGATCCAAGGTTAAGGGATTCATCGATCTAGCTTTGATCGATCGTGGACGTAGGGGATTTCCCGAACTACGTTAAATATTGTGTGTTCTTTTATATTTTGCATTGCATTGTTTTGATTCTTTGTTTATCACTCACCAGCGAGCTTATCTAATTAAGCGAGTTGTGCATCTTGAATCAATCTCTTAAAGAACACTCGGTATAAACAAAATATAATTTCTAAGTATAAGAGCAGCCAACAATATATACACAGCTTCCGCACACGATCTGTGTTTGGACAGATCGTCTAATATGCTTCAACTAGCTACCAGTCTATCTGCTCCTTTACAGATTATTCACTCTATGTGTTGAGAATTTACTTGAGCAGCTGGATCTCTCTCTACATTAGTGGAGATCGACTGCTACGCCGAGCGAGCTGTTGTGGTATAAACAGCAAGCTGCATCTCAACCTGCTGTTCACAGCCAAACACGAAAAAGTTGGAGTGTGGTAAACTAGGAAATTCATTAGAGACTAGATTATGAATGACGCGAACTAAATAGATACTAAATTTTATACATGAACCTACTCGTGGATTAGGGGTGTCAATGGGTGGGTTTTACCCGGACCAGGACCGTTAAAATAGTTACGGTTCTGGAACCGGAACCGGACCATTAACTATCGGTTCTGGAACCGGACCCGGACCGTTACTTAAATTATTAACGGTTCCGGGGTCGGGAGAATACCCATGGGTATTTTCGGATCCGGGTCACCCATGGGTCTAAGAAAAATCTGAACAAATTCTTACGCATAACCTACGTCCTATTCTTCAATCTCCCTCCATCCCTCTCTGTTCTGTCTATCGGCTGACTTCACCATTAGGTTTTATGCTTCTGGAATCATAAATGGAGTTTAATTCCTCGCTTGTTTGACATCGCTTATTTTCTTTCCTCCCCGTTCTGTCTATCGGCCGACTTCACCATTAGCGACTTCAAGTAAGTTGTTTAATTGATTTTTAATTCTTTTCATAATAGATGATTGTTGTTTCAATCTAGTTATAATTCTTTTATGGCAAAGTTCTGGGGAATTTTTTTGGTGATTAATCTTTATGGTGTTTAATTTCATATAAAAAATTATGCCGAATCAATTTTCAGAAATTATGGTGTTTAATTTCAATTTTGTTGACAATATGCTCTTCAGAAAAGTCATGGCTGATGGCTAGCTTCAGTAAACCAGTTGTTTCGTTTTGACTTCTCCCTTCAGATACTCCAGACCTTAATCTTCTTTCATTGTGTTTGCTTTTGAGATGGGTTTTTTTTTGTGCTTTCTTTTTAGTGTAATTGTTAGCTGTGTTTTCGAGAACTTCCCTCCGTGCTGATTCTGATGGAATATTTCTTGATTGTGTAATTTTATATTGATGTGGGTGAGGGAATTACAGTCTTTCCTAGATTTGTTTTATGCTTTATTGCTTTGGTGTGATATCTGATTTGTGCTGTTTATTGTTTGGGATGGAATGGGGATATTGTCTTCACCTTTCTGTTTAGTGGTGTAGCAGTTTCTTTGTTCTTTTTTTATGTGTTATTATTGATAATGACAACTAGCTTTCTTGTCTCTCTGTGTATCTATGGCATCCAACCTCAGTCTCTCTCGCCCTTCATATCTTCTTCTTTCTGTCTTATGTCTTGTTTTATATATGCGGAATAGTGCATTTGCTCCAAGGTCCTTTTCTCCTCATTCCCCTAAATCTTTAATCATCACTCTCTGTGATCTGCATCAGTAGTTTCACTTTTGCTTTGTCGGGTTTGTTTTATGTGATCACATGGAGTTGGGTTACTTTCTTTTTCCCCCTTTTAAAATAGATAACCAAAACCAATTTTATTCTATAATTTTATTCTTATAATTTCAATTTAGCCTTATATTGTTTTTTATGCTTAAATAAATCCTTTTTTATCTTGTTTATTAATCATTTATTATTTTTTTACCTCTTTTTTGCAGATTTTCAATGTCTCAAAGTAGTGTAGGTTCCAAAGTTCCTTCTACTATGGAACCTATTGAAATTACTGCAGATAAAGAATGTATGGAGCCTCCCTCTACAGCGACTTCGAAAGAATCTAGGGGCACGAAAAGAAGAGTTTCAGAGGTTTGGAATCATTTTACTAAAATTGAAGTTAGCAAAGGAGTGTACAAAGATGCAATTTGTAATTATTGTAAGAAGAAACTTAATTGGAGTAACACAGCGGGAACTTCGAGCTTAGGAAAGCACCTTAGAGGCCCGTGCCCCAAGTTTAGTCTTGACATTTCTTCTACAAGTTGTTATAGAAGTCCAAGGGAGTGAATATAAGTTTGATCAAATGAAAAGTAGAAGGGATTTGGCAGTGGCGTGTATTAAACACAATTACCCATTCAATATAGGCGAATATGACTACTTTGAAGCCTTCTTAAATGGTTTGAACCCTGATTTTAAGTTACCATCTAGGAATACCATTAAGAGTGACGTGATTGATATATTTAAGGATGAAAAGAAAAACATCTATAGTTTATTAGATAGCCTCAGTTGCAAAGTGTCATTGACGACAAATATTTGGACTTCTGAGCATTCTAACAAAGCTTATTGTTTTATGACTGCACATTTTATAGATGATGGTTGGGAGTTGCATAAGAAAATCCTTGCATTTAAGTTGCTTGATTATCCGCATGATGGAGATAAACTCTTTAACTTCATGAAAGATAAGATTCTTGAGTGGAATTTAGATAGGAAAGTGAGTTCAATTGTTGTGGACAATGCCAGCTCGAATACTTCTATGATTAATAAGGTTAGGTCGTGGCTTGTTTTGAGTTCATCGATTCCTTTTTCTGGGGATTTGTTGCATGTGCGTTGTAGTGCACATATTCTTAATCTTATTGTACAGGATGGGCTTAGCAAGATCAAAAATTTATTAGATGATATTCGCAAGACTGTGAGGTACTTGGAAAGAACTCCATCTGCTATGCAAAAGTTCGAAAGAGCTAAACAACAATGCAAGCTCCAAGATAGAAAAGCAGTGGCTTATGATGTGCCAACGAGATGGAACTCAACTTTTGAGTTACTCGAGACAGCACTTCCTTTGAGGGATGCATTTGTCCGATTACAACAAATTGATGAGTATTATCTTTACAATCCTTCCCCAGAAGAATGGGATATTGCAGTTGTTGTTGTTGAGTGTCTAAGGACATTTTATGAAGCTACCAATCTCTTTAGTGGTAGTAAGTATCCCACTTCGAATGTCTTTTTTCCTAGTGTGTGTGATATACATTTGAAATTGATTGAGTGGGGAAAAAGTCAGCATGATTTCCTTAGAAAAATGAGCATTCCTGTGAAGAGAAAATTTGATAAGTATTGGGAGGATTGCAATTTGGTGTTGGCAGTTGCAGTGGTACTTGATCCTAGATGCAAAATGCACATTGTCAGATACTTTTACACGAAGATTTATGATGAAGATACAACCACTCAGCACATTAGTAGGGTTCAAAACATGTTGGAGGACATTTATATCTCTTATGGTGGTAGTGTTCTGTCTTCTTCTGAAGTTGATTGTAGTAGTTTTTCTGTTGGAGGTCAAAGAAGGTTCTGGCATGGGTTTAGTGAGTGGTACGATGAGTCTAATGCATCATCTTTGAAGCAGTCGGAGTTGGAAATATATCTTAATGAGCCCAAACTTCCCCCGGATGATGAATTTGATGTATTGAAGTGGTGGAGTTGAAGGGTTGTATACTGAAAGCAAGACTTCATGCTTGTATACATGGATTCCTTAGTTCACTGCGTTTCTTCTATCTGAAATAATGTTATTGCATAATGCAATTAATGGTCCATTTTATTCATACTATAGATTATATGGTGTGTTGTAGATCACAGAAGATCATATAATTGGAAAAAGTTGAGATACAAATTGAGTTCACAATCGAGGCAACTATGGGCGAGTTGCTGGTTTAGATTGTAGCATAAATGGATAAATAGTTTGTCTTGACTATTTATTTATGCTAGTACCTTCGTGTATTGAACAGGATCACAGTGAGATGTATTCTTATATTCTGACTAATTAAGAATCAAGATCTCGGTGACTTAAATAGTCTTAACCTTAATTGAATTAATCGGTGTGAATAATTAATTGACTATTGCTTTGAATTATCAAGGGTGAGAGTTCTATTGAAGCTCGATATACTCGATATTTTGGGCGATAGCAATTATTATTTGACATGCGATTACATTGCAATAAGGATTTGTGTCCTGCTGATAACAGGATGATAATATCCTCTTAAGGAACTTAATAAGTTTATCGTATTAAACCCTGCAAGTGGAATTATTTCCGATACGATAATAAGTTTAAGTGGTAGCACTCGAGATGTCATTTATTATTGAATGACTAATTAATTAATTAATTGATCGTCAGAGGGATTAATTAATTAATGGGTATTAGATATCTTAAACACGGAGATTAATTAAGTCTAATGCTAGCCCAGACTCACCTAAAGAATAAAGAGGTCATTCCAGCTACCACAGTGGCTTCAGAGTCTGCATTTAGTCTTGGTGGTCGTATCATTGATGAGGCCCGTTCTAAGTTGAATTCGAGTGCTGTCGAAGCATTGATAGTTGCTAATGATTGGATTACACCCCTTAAAGAAAAAGGTGTGTAGCTATTTAATAATATATGATTATATACTTAATATTTAAGTTATGTTTTGGTAATGTTATTTTATGTGTTTATAGTGCCTCAAAGGATGACTACACTCCCCCGACATGAAGTTCTAGAGACAATCAGCGAAGATGATGAAAATTAGAATATCTGAAGAATTAGAATGGTACGTCGTTAGTGAAAATTATAATATATTTTAATTAACATGATTAACCAAAATCTTGTTGTAGTTAACTTTGATATATTTCTTTTCCTAGCTAATTAAAGTAAGTATGTTGTCATCTTGCAGGTCGAAGATAGTTGTTTGTCTTTTTCAGTTGATGTGAAGAAATCAATGCCTCCATTGCTCGTTGGTTTTTGGCAATATTATTTTTTCAGTTTAGTTGCAAAGTTGTTTGACTTAGTGTTCGAATTTTTGATTTGTCTATTCTACCTAAAATGTATGTCTAATGTTTTTGGATAAAGAAAATGAATTGAATTGTAGTTTTTCTCTATGATATTATCATTATCTTAATTTTGTCTTTAAATTTCAATTATGGAAAAATTATCTTGCTTTAATTTGAGATTTTGAGTACACATTATGCAATAGTTTGCTTGTGAAATACATACTTAGCGGTACTCCAAAAATCTATGTGTACCGCTCTTCAGAAAATTTGAGATAAATTTCTTTATGATGTCTTAAATTTTATTTTTTAAGATAAAAAAATTGAAAAAAAGAATTTAATTGGTCGGGTCGGGCCGGGTTAGAATTGGAACCGTATCTAGCGGGTCGGGTCAGGTTCGGACCGAAAATGATCGGGTTCGGAGAGGTCAGGAAAAAAAAACTAAAAAAATAATAATTTAATTGGTCGGGTCGGGCCGGGTTAGAACCGGAACCGTACCTTACGGGTCGGGTCGGGTCTGGACCAACCATGAGCGGGCTTGTACGGGTCTAGAACCAGAACCGGAACCGGAACCATAACTTTGAAATGAGCGGGTTTTGACCGGTTCCGGGTCCGGTCCGGGTAAAACCCACCCATTGACAAGCCTATCGTGGATATTAAAATTAATCACTCAGACCCATCACCCACGGCTATCCGCCTCCTGACGGTACCCATCAACCCAACACTCGCAGATATCCATCACCCGTAAAATATATAGCTTTAATATTCATGATAGATTAATATTATATATAATTTTAGGTACATCAAATATAAGTTTTATATAAAAAATAGAAAAGTGATCGTAGAACTTGTTAGTTTCCTCCCCAACTCATGAAACAAACATAAAACAAAATGAAAAAGAAATAAGCACAATTCTTGTGTTTCTTGTCTCTCTCTCTTTCTTCAAATACCTTCTGAATCTTGTCTCAAATATATAAGATGGGAGGTGTTGGGCTGGGCCTAGGTCAAATGGCGCCCACACGTTTAGGGTTTCCTTGTTGATTCCTTTCTTTTTTGAATATCTCCAAATTTGCATCAAATATTTGAGATTTGATTCACATGATTTCTTTCCATGTACGCCTCTTTTGGATAAGATTGGAACTCGACTTGTGCTGCAGTCATCCGTCCCTTTGTTATGCTTCTTTTCCTCCATCTTGACTATGTTGAACCCTCCCATTACAAGTTGCCAACAATGATCTCCCGCAGTATATAATCTTTATCTTTGACTTGTAGATGTTGTAATTCTTACCTCTTTTGCACGATGAACTGTTGCTTGCCCAAGATCAGGGGTGCATCTAGTATAGGACACTCAGGGTACTGTTGTATCCCCCAAAAAATTACTAATATTATAAATAATGATTTTATATAGCATTTCTCCCACATATTCTCTCTTTCGATCACCGTTACATCGAGCCCTCTCTCGCCTTACCTTTCAGTCAGATGATTATCTTCTTTCATGATTTCTCTTGACTCTGATATCAATCATTGTCATTGCAATGTTGACACGTCATTTATCGTCTTTCTCATCTCCACCTTTGTTTCTATCTCGGCTAGCCTCTTGAAGATGATGTTATCGTGAATGCAAATCAAAGTCGCCCCCATCAGTCTCACATTTCTTTTCGTTCGAGTAGCAGCGGAAGCCGCTTGCGCTGTCGCTAGCAATATTTCCTTCATCGTTGTCCACAACACTGTGAAAGTAGTTTTAACAACCATCAATTATCTCCTCTACTTTACACTTCTCAATTAATTCATTTATTATAGATTTAATCCTAACTACATATATAATCTAAGTTGTATATTATTTATATAGAATTATTTTTTGCACCCCAAATTTAAAATCTTGAATCTGCCACTTCCTAAGATTACATGCATCGTCAAGGTGTGTCCTCCCAAACACAACCAAACATAAAGACTCGAAAACTACAAACAAACTGAACAAAACACGACTAAAAAAAAGATCGAAAAACGGGCTCGTTAAACATACAGCGTGTATTATTTTATAATCGTATAGAAAACATATACTCCATGTCCATAAAAAAGGTTTAAGTTTTTCATTTCGGAATGATCATAAAATAATTTACATTTGAAACTATCCATTTATAGCAAATTGACTCATTATATTTATTACACAATTTAATTTAAAACAATATATTAAGTGATACTCTAACTTCAATACATACAATCCAATTTAAAATAATATATCAAGTGAGACCTAAATTTCACACAATATACATTCCTATTAAAATCAAAATATATTATTAAAATTTGTATTGTGTGAAAACGTCAACTCATAACTTAAACGATTTTAATGGATAGGGGAAAATAAGAATTACACAGTAGAGTGAGTTATTTGGACGGTTAACATATTTATTTTTCTAGAACCATGACTAAGAATTGCAAATTTTCAATCATTACCTTCGACCAGGCATTCTACCTTTGTCGAATCGGAACCGCACTCGAACATGTTATAACTAACGTGTGGCAGAGTTTCTTCTTTTTTTGTATTAATTTATTTTATCATTAAAAGTGTGCGACACATTTTAGAAGTTAACGAATTTTATTTTAGTATTTCTTTCTCCAAATGGAGTCGATTGAATAGTTGTATCATTGATTGCTTTTAAGTGATTTATTTGTTTCCTTAAGGTTCATTAATTTTATGTCATTTGCTATGATTGTATCATGTATGGATAATAGAGCTGTTCACAATTTTAATAATTTGAAATCAGAACCTAAATATTGTTACTACATTTTATGGCTTGGCCTAGATAGTTTTGAACTGTCTAAAAAAAGAAATATTATTATATTTAAGAGTTTTAAAATTATAATTATTTTAATTAGGTATTAATATCTAAAATTATTTAATTTTAAATTTTTTAAATGTAATTCAATTTGTTAATTCTAAAACTATATTGATTAAAAATAAAAATAAAATATTATTTATTATTCTATAAAATCACAAAATGTGATTAGTTTCCAACTTTCAAATTTAATATTTAATTTTTATTTTCTCACTATTAATGTATTCGTAAGTTAATATATTCTTATAAATTATAAAAAAAAATCTCTTTATACTATAATAAATAAGTTGAATAAAAAAAATTGAGACTACAGTTATGAATCTCCGACTATGATTTCGAACAGTCATTTCACGGTTTTCAGTTTACCTAACTATTCTGCATACGATTACAATTGGCAATCAAACTATAGAGTACAATTATGATTTGGTTTCGATTCCTTTAACCACTTAAGGTAGTTAACATATGTATGTTATCGAATAATAATGATGATAGTATATGAGTGTCCAAGCACCACTAAAGCGAAATACTAAGATAATACAATATAATATAAGTTTTAAAATATTACCGGTCCGTGGTGGGCGTTGTTAATATGGTCACGGTTGATGATAAATAATATTTTTTGATACAAGGTTTTTTATAAAATTAGGTACTAATAAAGCATCATGCAAAACTAGAACAGATGAACCAAACTGCAACTCTATGTCTGTTAGGGTTTGTATACCTCAAAGCATGCTTTATGCTTTGAGGTATACAAACCCTAACAGGCAGGACCAACCCTGATCAAGATAAATAAATACAAGAAAATAAAAGGGGGCCCGACGGCTTCGTTTCTTCCTCTCTTAGACTCTCAAAACATCAACATGTAATAAACTAAGTAAAAGAACGAAGAGTGAGAGTAGTTTGTGTAGTAGTGGCTCTCCTCCACGTTCTTCACGTTTTGTGGCACATCCCGACTGCTGCTGCAACCAAGGCTAGTGCAGAGAGTAAGAGCAGCAGCTCATGGAGCAAATGTGCAGATCAAGGCACCTGCCAAGGAGTATATGTAGTGTCCTTTGATACCAGGGAGCACAATGTCTAACAAGACCTACATTTTGAATTGCATCAATCTGATCGCCAAGGCAAGAGGCTACAAGATAGACAACCATGACCTAGACTATGCCAGGATCAGAGATGGAATCTACGAGAGTATTCAAATGACTTCAGATGCACATAACAAGAGGATGAAGGAGGCAAAACAAAAGAAGACATGTAGTAGATAGTTTGATTGATTATCATGTAAAACTGCTATCTGATATCTTTTATCTTTCTGTGATGCTCTGGAAATTATATTGTAACCTATACTGAACTTATCTGATATATATACTTGATGGGTTATCTGATGACAATTACTCTTTGTCCAGAACTCATTTAATGTCTTTATTCGTTTTAAATTATAACGAAGACTAACCCTTCTGGTATTTTAAAACCAGATCGCTTTTATTGCTTTACATAGGGTTATCTTGTAAAGTGTGGTTTCAACATCATCAAAAAGGGGGAATTTGTTGGGAACCCTCACAAAATTTAGTTTTGATGATGTTCTTTCGAAACACACTTAGATTTATTTGTTTGTCTTGCTTGTTAAACTAGCCTGCTCAAAGTGTAACAGGGAGATCACTTCATTTATAAGTGAACCTGATAGAGAGCTAGCCTGATATTTATTTTATACCATTTTAGCTGATGAAAATAATGTAAATGACTCAAATACTTTAGTATTATGTCCTATAGGAAGTCATCTGTTATAGATAGTCTTCTGTTATTTGAATGCAGACCAGCTCACCTGAAGTAAGTAGACCACTTGATGAAGGTCACTCAACCTGGACCAAACCTGGTTTTACCCAGCTGTTGTTTCCAACTCTAGGAGCAACTTTGGACCAGATCACCTCACTGGTAGTGGACCTGACCTGACCAGACCAGCTCGGAAGAGTGAACTTGTCCCTTACAAATCACTTAATTGGAGACTATACAACCTTTAGATTATACAATGCGTTATCTGAAGTTTTGTATAAGTCATATGATATTTTCGAAGTCATCTGGGTATACAATGCGTCAAAAAATGGACTTAAAGAGAATCCCATCCGTTATGCCACGTCACCAGATTTCTTAAAGAAAGAAGGAGAATCAATCGTAGCTTAAAGAAGGAAATAGATCAATCAGTTATCTGCTTTCCATAATCAAGGAGATTCAGTCAACCTTTCTTACAAGGCAAGAGGATCAAATCAGGGATTCACATCCATGATTGACAATCAGCATTAAATGCACACCAATCAATCCCAACGGTCATAATTCAAATTTTGAGCCTATAAAAACTTCGAACAAACATCTGGAGAGAGTTACGAACGATCATACACACACTTTTACAAAGCTAAAACTCTACCCAGAAAAATACTCATTCATCAAAGCATCCAACGAGGAGATTTCATATTCCAGAATTTGTTCAAAGCTGTTCATGATCGAAATCACACCAACCTCAATTCAAGTCTATCTTATCAAGAAGAAGAAGAGTTGATATCTTCGCTAGATAATATTTTTCTAGTAGATTAACGTAAAGGTATTCTTTGCAGATTTATCTGCAAGTTGTAAGGAACACAACCCTATTCGTGCACAAGTTTTCTTTCTAATTTTGTCTGGAACTTGTGGCTTGTTCTCAACGAGTATAAAGAAGAGAATATCATAGTAGTGGATATCCAATCTAGTTTTGATTGGACCATGGATGTAGGGTTTCCCAAACCACGTAAAAATAGCTGTGTTCTTTACTTTACGTATTTATTCTAAGTTGTTTATTCACTAACCCAACACTTGCATACAAACCTGCATTGATTTAATCAACTCCTAATCATATTCGACTAAATGTTTACAAAGGTTTTCTAATAAGAACAACAAATTAAATCCACCATTTTCTGCATGCTACACTTTGATAGATAACAAGATCATTCTTGCTATCTACTTTTTGTAACTCACGAGAGAGACTTTATCTGGACAGATCACCAGTTAAACTGGTGAGTGAGCCTGGTCTGTCAGCGTGAGAAATCTCCCTTCGAGAATGTTTAATCTCTCTAGTTAATTTGTCAAGTAAACTGAAAAAGTTTATATTTGGTGTATCAGCCGTGTATACTAATGTCGTCGTCAAGATTAAAAAATTGAGAATTTCCGAGACCTCGTTCTTAGCAACAACATGAAAATCTTATCTCACCATGAAACCACACACAATATATATATATATATATATATATATGCAATCATGTTTGACAGTAAAATACATACCGATATCTTTTTGCCGGCTAAGGTTTGCTTTTGCATCGAATGATATCGTAAGCTTTACCGACTTAACTGTTCAAGTCTGTCTAGACTGTGAACTTTATTCTATAAAGGGGTTGACTGTGTCACCTTCCGTTTCTTGGATCCACCACATAATTTACAACTGTTGAAAAGTGACTTGTTTGCAATTAAATAATCGATGAAAATAAATTACAAACCAATGATAGAAACATTTATTCTCATTAAACGGTTTTGAAAATAAGTCTATTACAACGTTTAAACATTAAGCTTTTTTTAAAGTATACAAACCTAACATCGAGTCCATCAAGTCGTCTATGCAGTGCGTTTTCATCAGGTCGATTAAGCAGATCGTTGATATAAGATATGTCCACGTTCTGCTTGCATATCAGCTCACTCGTCAGATCACTCATCGGGTCGCTCCTTAAGTCGCTCGTCAGTTTACTTGTCTAGTCGCTCGTCAGCTTGCTCGTCGTGCCACTTATCAAGCCACATGCATCAACTCACTGATCATGTTAGGTTATTTTTGGTTACTTGGTCTTAAGGTATGACATGATGGTCCATCTTGATGACATGCCCTGAAGGTCTGCCTCATAAGCATCGCTCTGCATCTTGCCTCGATCTACATCTAAGTCTCGAGCTACATCTTAGGCTGGATATGTATCTTAGCCTCAATCTGCTCTTCTATTGTCTGCATCTAGACTTGATCTACATCTAGACTTGATCTGCTCATCTCTTGATCTGCATCTATATTTGATCTGCTCAAGCAACAATCTACTTTTCGATCAACATTTATGACCTTGAGCTAAAAGGTAAAGATAAAACGCAATAAGAAAAAAAATAAAAACAAATAAGTCAATTCTAACACAATATTTGCACTTAAACGCAATCTGCCGTAAAAAATGCAGGAACATTATAAAAAAAATCATGATTTGTTACTATTGCATAGCTGTTACCTCTTTGCTTTTCTTTCGTGGCACCTTAACTTGATTGTCTCGTTTGATTAAGAAAATATTTCGATTATGCTATTTGCTTCACTTTTAAGTTTTAACAACATAATTTGCTTATCAAAGAGAATTAACTAGTATTTGAGAGGAAAATTAGCATTGTTGCCAATAATTCCACTTTCTTCAGCTAAAAGAAGCTATTGTCAGTTGAGTATATTTCAGAGTGTTGAGTATATTCCAGAGCGGTCTGTCTTATCAACATATGTTTAATTAATGCCGGAATTTGAAAAATAATATTTGGAGTGTTTTTTTTCGTGGTGTATGATTTGTATTACTAATTATAAAAAATATAGATCATAATTATTACCATAAAAAAATGTTAGGTGGGGTACATTAGCTTAAAATGAATTAATCATAAGAGTGTTGGGTTGTGGACTTTAGAAATTTGTTCATATCTGAAATAAATTAGTGCATGTTGTTTAGAAAAATGAAAATCGATTGTCAAAAGAATTTGAACAGGGGCCCTGTAAAATATATTAATAGTGTATACTAGACTGTTATATGTCGAAATTCGACGGAATTAAATATTTTTAAAAATTTTATAAAATTATTTGACGTTTATTTCATTTATTACTATTTGTTGATATATTAAACGTATATTGTCACGACCGCATTTTACTAAGGATAGTAGAATCCGGAAAACCGTGACTAAGGGAGGGATTTAAGAAGCGGGGATAGAAATGGGGGAGTGGAATCAAGATGAATTGAACAACATTCTCATATCTTAACTAGGAAATTCATTGTACGAAATCGACATATGAATAATTTGAGTCATAAGCTCATACATAACCACGAATATTAAGAAGACTGAAGTCTTGAGTCCATTACATGGAGATCTCAACTAGCAGCGGAACTATTTGGATCGATGAAAGTTTTATACGTATGAAGACATGTAAAACCCCCAAGAGTCAACCGCTAAGGGACCGACAAAAGCACGACGTAGCACCCCCTTCTTCATCGTTTCTTAACCTGCACATTTAGAAATACATGCAGGGCTGAGTACAAAGTACTCAGTAGACACGTGTTGGGAACACCACAAATTATTTTAAGTTTTGATGATATTCTCTCGAAAACACACTTAGGATTATTCATGTTCTGTATTACTTTTATTTGGTTTATATATGACAGGAACCTTAAACATTCAGAAGGATCAGAGTGATAAAGAAAGCCCCAACCACAAAGTTGAACCACGTCAACTCAACCAGAAAGTTGAAGCACGTCAACTCAACCAGAAAGCTGTAACACGTCAACTCAACCAGAAAGGTGAAGCACGTCAACTCAACCAGAAAGTTGAAGCACGTCAACTCAACCAGAATGCTGAAGCACGTCAACTCAACCAGAAAGTTGAAGCAAATCAACTCAGACAGAAAGTTGAACCAAGAAATTCTCAACCAGAAAGTTCAACCAGATCAACACTCAAATGCTGAAATCAGATAAGATGTCTATGAATCCCAAAAGTCTAACTAAGCCCTTCGTACCACAAAAGGAAGAGAATCAATCAAGACTAGAAAAAGGAAAGTTATCTGTCAAACGATCTGCTTACCATACTTTGAAGATTCTGTCAACCTCATTAGAAGGCAAGAGGAGATAATCTAGGGATTCACTTTCCTTGATTGGTAAAATCACATTTACTCCAAACCAATCAAACTCAACGGTTAGAATATTCAAAATTCTACACCTATAAAAGCTCGGAACAGAGACTAGCAATAAATACACGCGAATAAGATCATTTATCATTTCAAGCTACTCTGCCCAGAAATCATCTCAACTAATCGAAGCATTTACTGAGAGAAGATTTCAACCAGTTCGTGTTCCGAAGCGCTCGTAATCATACCTCGATTCAAGTCTGTCTTATCGAGAGAGAAAGAAGGAGATCTTTGCTAGCTAGTAGCTTTCTAGTGGATTAACGTGAAGAGATCCTGTTTACAGTAGTTTTTCAGTAAGTTGTGAAGGGACACGACCCTTATTCGTGCATAAGTTTCAACCAGGTTGTGTTTGAAACTTGTGGCTCATTCTCAGCGAGTATAAATAAGAAGAGTATCCTAGTAGTGGATAACTAATCTAGTTTGGATTAGACCGTGGACATAGGGGGTTTCCTAAACCACGTAAAATAACTGCGTTATTTACTTTCTGCATCTATATTCCAGTTGTTTTATTCACTATCTGTCATACTCATTCAAATTGCATCCTTAATCAATCTCCTAAATATTCGGTTAAGTTTTCAAAAGATTTTCTAAACAAAGAGCACCGACTAAGTCCACCATTATTCCGCACACAATACACTGTTGGAGAATAAGATTACTCTTACTCTCTGCTTTGTGTTACTTACTTGAGAGATTCTGCTTGGACAGAACAAGATCGATTAGATAGTCGATCTGGTCTGACACTTTGAGCAATCTGTAATACAGAAAGCCTAAATCTCTCTTATTAAATTAGTCAAGTAAACTGAAAAGTTTGTATTTGGTGTATTCCCCCCCCCCCCATACACCAAACCTTGCTCTTTCGGGACCAACAAGTGGTATCAGAGCGGTGGTTCATAAGACCATTGTTTTGTTTCACATGGTTAATACCTACGTGGTCAACTTGAATAGATCTAGAAAATCTTTTTCATCATCTGCATCCTATCTGTCATTATGGAGTCATCTGTCATCAGGGCATGCGAAGAATTCTCCATCCAAGGTTACAGAGAGTGGTGTTTCAGAATCAAGATGTGCCTCAAAGCTCATCACTGCTTGATGTGGAAGGTAATTGAAGAAGGGCTATTAGCCATTACAGAAGAAACAACTCGTATCACTGAAACAGGAGTGGTCAAAGAGGCTGTACTAAAAGATCCCAGAAAGTACACTTCTGAAGAAAGAAGAGAAGCAAATCTTGATGATTTTGCCAAAGGAGTTATTTCCAATATTGTAAAAGGAGTCCATCTGGCTGAGATCCAAGATCTTGACACAGCCAAAGAAATGTGGGAAGCCCTGAGAGATCTCAGTCTAGGTTCTGAAGCGATGATTGAGAACAAGCTGTCTCTAGCATGTAACAAGTTTGATGAATTCAAGATGAAACCTGGAGAATCCATCGAGCAGATGAAGAACAGGTTCATTGAAGTATTACTTGAAGTTTCTGCTTCAATAAGAACAAATATACACAGAGAGAGAAGAATCTCAAGATTCTTAGAGCACTGCCACCAAGCTGGGAGATTTATTCAGCAATGCAACCACTACGTGCTGATTTTAACGATCTGTCCGTGGAAGCTCTATTTGATCATTTAGCTGTTCATGAATGCGACATCAGAAGAATTCATGGACCAGATCATTCCTCCAGTAAGAAGAACGAGAACAACTCAAAGAAGGAGAAAGAGACTGCCTTCAAAGCGAAGTGCAAGACAGATGAATCAGAACCATCTGCTGCACCAGAAGAAGGAGGATATGACAAACTACTCAAGGAATTCTCAATGATTGCCAAGAGATTGGACAAGATGGAAATCAGATCGAGAAAATATTGAAGGTTCTACAAAGACAACAAAAGTATATATCAGAAGAACAAAGAAGCAGAACGATCTGATGGCAAAACAGAAAGTAGAGGTAATGGTAAAATCACTAACCCTAATGACTATACTTGTTATGGTTGTGGGAGAACAAGACATTTCAAAACAGATTGCTCAGACTTATCTAAAAGTCAAAGAGAAGAACTACGAGCTAAGAGAGATCGAAAACTCAGAGCTCAATGTAAAGCTATGATAGCAGAAGAAGACTCTAGCAGCTCAAGTCATCTAACAGATAGTTCATCAGAAGATGATGAAGCATTTTATGCAGGAGAAACAGATGAAGATTGGGATGAGTGCTACATGGGTCTAGACAATGGACTCGACCAGAATGAGGTAAACTCACATGTCTCCCTATCTTCAAATAAATCTGTCTATGATTCAGGAAATGAAGATGAACCAGAAGTAACATGAGATGAAATCAATGAGATGTTCAAGAGCTACACCAGCATTAAGAGGCTGTTCTCTGAAGTCATAAAGGAAAATGGCAAGCTGAATGACACTGTAAAATTCTTAAGTGAAGCAAACACCAAGTTCTCTGCACAAATAAATGGTCTTGGAGAGCAAATCAAGACAAAAGATGCAGAAATATATTCGCTCAACTCCAAGGTGAAAGATGTATTTCACAGTAAGGATGTAGTGGAGGAGAAATTGAAGAAAAACATGGAGAACATGAGCAAAATCAACAAGAGTCAATAACGAGATGAAATGATTATAGATATGCAACAGAAAGGAAGAGCCGGTCTAGGTTACAATGGAAGTTCCAGCAAGACTCAGTTTGTCCCTGAAAGGAAGAATATACCAGATCAAATTAAAGATCTCAAGAACAAGAGAGATCAACCCTAGAAGTTGATGAAATGATTGGGACAACATTGAGAGAAATCATCCTTATATCTACAAAGCCATAACCATAATAGATGATATTGGAAGAAAGATTACGTGCTATATATGTGTTCCTGATACTAGATTTATCTGGGTTCCCAAAGGTATATTTGCTACTAACCAAGCACCCACTTGTTGAAAGGGTAGCTAAAGTTTATTAATTGCAGGATCGAAGAACTGCAAGAAGAAGCAAAGTAGCAGAGGGAACAGTCTGGATAATTGATAGTGGATGCTCAAAACACATGACATGTGATAAGAACGCTCTATCAAATTATGTGGAACGAGAAGGACCACAAGTAACCTTTGGATGTAATTCAAAAGGCCACACTAGAGGCTATGGTAATATAACCATTGGCAAAACCACCATCTCAAATGTTTCGTATGTCAAGGGTCTTAGTCATAACTTATTCTCAGTAAGCCAATTCTGTGCCAATGGAAATCATATTGTTTTTGATGCTAACAATTGTTTTGTGAAAAGCAAGGAAGGAGATAAGATTCTTCTTACCGGAAAATTGCAGGATAGATTATATATTGTGCAATGGAACAACAAGATTGAGACATGTCTGGTCACTAAGACAGTATCAGAAACTAGTTGGCTATGGCATAAACGACTAAGTCATCTCAACTTCAAGTCAATCAATAAGATTGCACGAGAGAAACTAGTCGAAGGATTACCAGAACAAGTATATGACAAGAACCACATCTGCGAAGCATGTCAAGCTGGGAAACAAACCAAATCATCATTTTCTAGCAAATATGTTCAGTCCTCTACCAGAATCTTAGAGTTACTACATTTAGACTTATTTGGTCCAGTCAAGCCATTAAGTATAAATGGTAGAAAATAAACTCTGGTCATCATTGATGATTATTCAAGATTCACATGGGTAATCTTCTTACATAAGAAGAAAGAGACATTGGAAAAACTGCCATACTTTCTCAACAAAATCACCAAGAAAAAGGAAGTTTCTATTACAACCATCAGAACAGTTCGTGGAACAGAATTTCTAAACCAGAAGATTGAGGACTACTGCAACCGGATGGGAATCACACATCAGACATCTGCAGCTAGAACACCTCAACAGAATGGAGTAGTTGAAAGAAGGAACAGATCATTAAAAGAAGCAGCCCACACCATGCTTAATGCAACCAGATTACCAAAGAAATTCTGGGCAGAAGCCATCTATACGGCATGCTATACAAAGAACAGATCCGTGGTCACCATCAGACATGGGAAGACACCATACGAAATCTGGAACAACAGAAAACCCAGAATACATTACTTCCGTACTTTTGGTTGTTTGTGTTACATCCATAATAATGGGAAATCTCAATTGAAAACCTTTGATAGTAGAGCTGACCCTGGAATATTCTTAGGATATTCTGATGTTAGTAAAGCTTATAGGGTTTACAATAAGAAGACTTATATTGTGGAGGTAACACCTCATATTATTTTTGATGAATCTTTTATCACTGACAGAGAGTTAGGTGATGACCATACACAAGGACAGAACAAAGATAAGAAAACAGAAGGAATTCTGCTAGAAGATATTCTAATCTGGAATACAACAGAAGACAATGATATTGATGTTTCATCTAATGCTGAAGCAATAAGCTCACAGCAAGGGGGAACAGAACATATCATTCTGAACCTTGACAGATCAATAACTCCACCAGAAGATAACCAACCAGAAGAAGGAGATAATATTGAGCGAGATCAAGATCAACCCGAAGAATCAAGAGACACTAATGGTTGGAATAATAATCAAGAAATCGAAGAACCAGATGTTGAAAATCCTTTTCAAACATCTCATCCAGAATTTGAGGACCCAACAAATGAACCAGAACCTGAGATATCAGAAGAAGAGATGTCCAACAGAAGGAGATGGATACAAGACAATCATCCTTCTGAACAAATTGTTGGGAACCCAACAGATCGAGTGAGAACTAGAAGAATGCATGGAGAAAGTGCACTTCTTAGTTGCTATCTATCACGTGTTGAACCCTCTGATACTTATGAAGCACTCAAAGATGTAGACTGGGTCATTGCTATGCAAGAAGAACTCAACGAGTTTAAGAGAAACCAAGTCTGGTATATGGTAGACAGACCAAAACATCAGGGAATGATAGGTGTCAAATGGGTATTCAAGAATAAACGAGATGAGAACGATGAAGTAGTCAGAAACAAAGCTAGACTTGTTGCAAAGGGATACAGTCAACAGGAAGGTATCGACTTTGACGAGACTTTTGCACCAGTTGCCAGATTGGAAGCAATCAGACTATTCCTCGCATATGCAGCATACAAGAGATTCAAAGTGTACCAGATGGATGTTAAAAGTGCATTCCTAAATGGTATACTTGAAGAAGAAGTATATGTTGAGCAACCACCTGGTTTTGAAGAAGGAAATCCTGACCAGAAAGTATACAGATTAGCTAAAGCTGTCTATGGATTGAAACAGGCACCTAGAGCGTGGTATGAAACGTTGTCAACATTCCTACTGGAATCAGGTTTCAGAAGAGGTTCTGTTGACAAGACACTGTTTGTCATCAAAGTCAAAGAACATATTCTTTTGGTCCAGATATATGTCGATGACATAATTTTTGGATCAAAATCTCCCTATTTATGTGATAATTTTTTGGATCATAATTTTTTGGATCACAATTTCTTTTTAAGTTTGCAGGTAAAGCAGTTACCAGATGGTATCTTTGTAAATCAAGCAAAATACATCAACGATCTGCTAACTAAATTTGGGATGAAAGACAGCAAATCAGTTAAAATCCCATGCAAACCAACGGGAAGATAGATCCAGATCCAGAAGGAAAACCAGCAAACATAACACAATACAGAGGAATTATTGGCTCACTATTGTACCTGACTGCAAGTCGACCAGATATCACATTTGCAGTTGGAGTATGTGCCAGATATCAAGCCAATCCCAAAGAATCACATATGGAAGCTGCCAAAAAGATACTTAGATATCTTAAAGGAACAGCTCACATTGGTCTCTGGTATCCGCATGACGATAATTTTTAATTAACAGGCTATTCTGACTCAGACTATGCAGGATGTAAACTGGACAGAAAGTCTACTTCTGGAACTTGCCAGTTTCTTGGAAACAAATTGATATCTTGGTTCTCAAAGAAACAGACATCCGTTGCCACATCAACAACAGAAGCATAATACATGGCTGCTGGAAGCTGTTGTGCACAAATCCTGTGGTTGAAATAGCAACTAAGGGATTACGAGATCGAAGTAAAGGAGATACCTATATTCTGTGACAGTTCAAGCGCAATAGCTATAACACAGAATCCAGTACTTCATACAAGATGCAAACATATTGATGTGAGACATCATTTTATTTGAGATCATGTGGAGAGAAAGCATATCCAGATCGAGAAGATTCACACAGATATCCAACATGCTGATATTTTGACTAAAGCTCTACCAGAAGAAAGATTTAAGATGCTAAGTGGAAAGCTTGGATTACTAAGTCTGGATGATAGAACAACAGAAGGTAACGAGATTGTTAACAACAGAAGGTCACCAGATTGTTAACAAAAGAAGATCACCAGATTGTTAACAACAGAAGATCACCAGATTGTTAACAACAGAAGATCACCAGATTGTTAACAACTGAATGTCTACCAGAATGACAGAATGCCAAGATGGAAATAAAGATTTCACGTGTCATAACTTACTCAAATTGAAGAAAGTACCACGTGGAAATTATTTCGTCAAGGGGGAACTTTTGAGGAAATTGAAGCGTCCTAGATAAAAGACGTCACTTTCCATAATCAATCTCCGAGATTACAGTCTGCAAAGCTATTTTCTAACCTAGATTTGCTAAATCTTCTATATTTGTGATGATTAGCACACCTTTGGGAACTGTGATCAAGCAAATCTCTGCAAGAAAAAGGAAAAGGAAAGTTGCAGTGGATAGTAAGATACGCACACGCTCGCCTACAACCCTAGGATCTAGCGCGTATATCACACGCAAGGAAAGGCAGCAAAACAAAAGACTAAATCGGGAAAACCTAAAAGGGAGAAACTCATCCAACCCTTCAATTTTTATCCCTTTCATCTGTGCCGTTGATTATTTTGTTATAAATATGTGATATTCTTCACTGGACTATTCACCTTCACTTACATCGCACTGAGCACTACTTTCTCTAAGCACTTAAGAATTTCCCAGACTCGATTTCTCTGCAAACTCTTTCAAAACATCTTGTGTTTGATCATGGAACCTCAAACTTCCTTGTTTCTTCAACATGTGGCCGAGGTTCAGAAGTTTCTATCCCCTGAACCCTATGCTGTCTTTGATACTCACGGGTTTCGCAAACTCGAAGAAATTTTTGCCATGGTTACACGCTGCAAAGATTTTTTAAGTTCATTAATCTTTCATATATCTGCATCTTGCTATGCAAAATTTTCTATTGCCTCACTTTACTTGTGGAAAAATGCTTTATAGTGTGTATTGATTGTTTATGTGTTTGGATATTCATACTTGTCAATAACATATAAACTGATGAATATACATATATGCTCCCTGTATACACTTGTTAGGATTCTGCAACATTGTCACTTCGCATCCCAACATGTTTTTGGCAAAACAAGTAGCTACCTTCTACCTGACATGGCAGAGTGACAAGAATGGAAATGAAGCAAATGTATTGATGCCCATAGGGGACAGAACCAACAAAACAACTTACAACGTCATTTCAATGATCAACCAGCCATACCGGTTGAAGGATGAGGGACTGATGTTGGATGAGATCACCTTTGAACAACTCCAAACAGCGGTGGGAATGGTGATGGTGATACCCATCTCTTCTCCAAACTGGGTTCAAATTACTGTTTGAACTGGTTCAGAAAATTTTCCTTAACCACAGTGGTTCTTATGACCAGGTGACGCCGGAGAAATTCAGGATTCTCATAGCAGTTGTACTCAATCTTAGAGTCAACTGGAGCAGCATTCTCTTTGATTTGATGGCTAAGGAAGCTAAGTTGGTAAACTACACCAAAGATAGCAGAGGCAAGGGAACTTCAGTGGAAGTGAGGAGGAATTTGCGCCATTCCACCAAAGTCAGCCTAATGGTAGAAATTTTTTTCAAACAGCAAGTCTGGGAGGATGCTGTTGAATTCAATTCTAGCCTCACCATACCGAAAGATCCACACCAGCTCGAAATGTCTCTAGGACTTTCTCCAGCATATTTCAACAAAATAACTGATGAGGTGCATCGTGTGGCACTTCTGGAAATGGGCAGTTCTAATCCGACATGGATGCCACCTACCAAAGGTGTTGAAAAACAGAAAGGCAAGGCCACCAAGGAGAAAGTGGTGAAAGAAAAGACAGCTCGCAAGCCTTCAGTCAAACGAGGAAGTTCTGTTGAAACAGAAACTTCTGCCTCTCAACCTAAACAAAAGAGGCGTAGATTGTAGAAAGTTGAGTCCTCACCACCACCCGAAGAAGCAGCAGAACACTCTGAACAACCAGAACACATCACAACAGAACAAAGAGAGGATGAGATACAGGCTGAAACAGTACCAACAGAGGCTCCACAAACTGAACCAACATTTGTGGAACCAGAATCGAGCTACAACCCAAACCAGGAGAAAGACTTTTCTCCAGCCAGAACACTTACACCCTCACCGAACAGAATGGAAAGAATAAGTGAGGATGACGAAGAGGTAGAATCTGTAGATGAGGAGGAAGAGAAGAAACACCAAGCAGAAGGCGTTATCAACTTACTAGAGAATGAAGCAGAACACTCTGTGCTGCAAGAGTTCCCTGGTATTCACCTTCTTCCAGAGAGTCTGGGAGCAGCCAAGCGCGTGAAATTCTACTTGCTGGTCAAGGATAGCGAGTACTATATATTTGATGCGCTGCTCCAGACTAGAACCATTGAAGAATTAAAGAATGAAGAAGCAACTCTGCTCAGCCTACTTCAAGCCACCACAGTCAAAGAAGTCCGACAAGAATACCCTCAACTCATTCTTGCGCTCATGAAGCATGAGGCAGGACTTTTGAAGATTGATCTGAAATCATTTTACACGAGTAAAATGGATTTCTTCTTGAGTGTACAAGAAGAAACAACCGAACAAGATATCCCGATGATTGAGCCTGCTCAAACAGAACAACAACAACAACCACCAGAACAAGGAGCAGAACAACCCAAGAAACCTACAAAGAAAGTTCCAATCATCAACCTTGACCCAGTGGATGATGTTCCGGTGGGACAGACCATTGATGGTGAGCCAAGCGATAAGCTGTACACACCTGGAGTTGCACAAAAGCTTAAAAAGGACATCAATTTCTACAAGATGGAGGAGCTGTTGGAGAGAGAAACCAGACCATTCAACAATTTTCAACTCGACAACCTTATTACACTTAGAGTCGAAGATTGTCTGACAGATATTTCAATACTCTACAAGAGAAGGCCACCCAGATACTCTCTGACTTCAACCAGCACCAAAAAGACTACGTCAACGATATGGATCGTGATATCAGAAGAAAGCTCAGAACAATCCAGAAGGAGCTTGACAAAAAGATTGATGATGATAGAAAAGCCAACGAAGCCGAACAAACAAAACTCACTCTTCAACTGGAAAGAGTAGAACAACAAGCACAGAAGGCAACCACCTTGGTAGCTGATCTTTTGGCCAAACAGCAAGAAACCATCGATACTGCAGTTGGACAGAAGATTGCACAACTCTCTGCAGAACTAAAGGAAGACGTTGCTCTATCCATTCACTCTCAATTGGCCATTTTTGAAAAAGAGAAATTTGTGGAACTAATGAAGGAACATCAGACGGATGTTTTAAATGACCTGCTATATCCGAATCCAGAAGAATTCGAGCACCAAACCACCCGCATCTCTACTGTCGAAGAGCTCCAAGAAATATATGACAAAACACTGTCCACAATGAATAGCAGACTCGAGCAGAAACTAGATGCCTCCGACCAGACAATCAACTTATTGCTTGGGTTCAAAGCTGATGCCGAAGAGAAAATGGAGAAGATGGCAGAGGAGATTACCTCACTTCTCACACTCATCAAGGAAGCAAGGGCATGAGTAAAGGAAAAACCTTGCAAACAGAAGAAGTAGGGGAAGAAGCAGAAACCCCTGTGGCTGAAATGGGAAAATCAATAAGAGAAAGGCCTACCACACCACCAAGACTAGATCCAACCCTCCTTGGAACAGAACAAGCTCAAACAGAACAGGCTTCTAATATGCAACGGACCCCCAGTGACAAAGGCAAGAAGCTAATCGATGAGGGTGATCAGATAGCTGAATTGATGTTGTTTGGGGTGAACATGGAGCAAGCTTGTGATCCCATGTTCAGAGCTCAGTTCTACAAGGAACAAGCAGAGATGGAGAAGAAAATTGCCGCTCAGGAAGCCAAGGAGAAATCCTTCCAAACACCCTTCTCCTCGCCATCATCTGCAGAACGCTCACAACAGCAGTCCTCTCAATCAACTACCCAATCGAAGAAAAGAAAGAAGAAACCCTTCTCATGGAATCTGTCCTTAAAGAAATAGACACCCATTGATGCATGGGTTCCGGAAGGTGATCAAAATAACTGGGAGAAGGTCAAACAAGGATTTATCTTAAACAGATACTTTCTGAAGGAACCCACATACTCAGAATCAACTCCAGATGAAGACTTCATCCGATACCTGGAAAACTTTAGTGACCAGAGCCTAATACAGAGGTTCAGAACAGCTGCATCTAATGCCAAAATCCAGCTCAAGGCTCCAGAAAAAGAATATATGGTGTGCCCAACAATTTCAGGCAGCAATATTCCAGACAAGACCTACATTTTGAATTACATCAATCAACTGGCCAAAATCAAAGGATATAAGATCGACAACCACGATCCAAATTACGCCAGGGTGAGAGATGGAATTTACGAGAGCATTCAGCTAGTTTCTGATGCACAAAGAGAGAAGATGAAGAAAGGCAGAGCTTCCAGATGGTTTTCATAATTATTCTTGCTTTGTCTGTTTCTGATGAACCTTAACTTTTGTCTTTCTGATTACCAACTGTACTCATCTCTCTCATATTTATATATGTGGTTTTTCTGAAGACAAAATCTCTTTGCCCAGAAAGTTATATTTATGCTCTTGATTGTTATACAAACTCATATAACAATCTGCTAACCTCACCAGAACATGCTATATGATTATCATGCTAAGTGCGGTTTCGACATCATCAAAAAGGGGGAAATTGTTGGGAACCCCACAAATTATTTTAAGTTTTGATGATATTCTCTCGAAAACACACTTAGGATTATTCATGTTCTGTATTACTTTTATCTGGTTTATATATGACAGGAACCTTAAACATTCAAAAGGATCAGAGTGATAAAGAAAGCCCCAACCACAAAGTTGAACCACGTCAACTCAACCAGAAAGCTGAAGCACGTCAACTCAACCAGAAAGCTGAAGCACGTCAACTCAACCAGAAAGTTGAAGCAAATCAACTCAGACAGAAAGTTGAACCAAGAAATTCTCAACCAGAAAGTTCAACCAGATCAACACTCAAATGCTGAAATCAGATAAAATGTCTATGAATCCCAAAAGTCTAACTAAGCCCTTCGTACCACAAAAGGAAGAGAATCAATCAAGACCAGAAAAAGGAAAGTTATATGTCAAACGATCTGCTTACCATACTTTGAAGATTCTGTCAACCTCATAAGAAGGCAAGAGGAGATAATCTAGGGATTCACTTTCCTTGATTGATAAAATCACATTTACTCCAAACCAATCAAACTCAACGGTTAGAATATTCAAAATTCTACACCTATAAAAGCTCATAACAGAGACTGGCAGTAAATACACGCGAATAAGATCATTTATCATTTCAAGCTACTCTGCCAAGAAATCATCTCAACTAATCGAAGCATTTACTGAGAGAAGATTTCAACCAGTTCATGTTCCGAAGCGCTCGTAATCACACCTCGATTCAAGTCTGTCTTATCGAGAGAGAAAGAAGGAGATCTTTGCTAGCTAGTAGCTTTCTAGTGGATTAACGTGAAGAGATCCTGCTTACAGTAGTTTTTCTGTAAGTTGTAAAGGGACACGACCCTTATTCGTGCATAAGTTTCAACCAGGTTGTGTTTGAAACTTGTGGCTCGTTCTCAGCGAGTATAAATAAGAAGAGTATCCTAGTAGTGGATAACTAATCCAGTTTGGATTAGACCGTGGACGTAGGGGATTTCCTGAACTACGTAAAACAACTGCGTTATTTACTTTCTGCATCTATATTCCAGTTGTTTTATTCACTATCTGTCATGCTCATTCAAATTGCATCCTTATTCAATCTCCTAAATATTCGGTTAAGTTTTCAAAAGATTTTCTAAACAAAGAGCACCGACTAAGTCCACCATTATTCCGCACACAATACACTGTTGGAGAATAAGATTACTCTTACTCTCTGCTTTGTGTTACTCACTTGAGAGATTCTGCTTGGACAGAACAAGATCGATTAGGTAGTCGATCTGGTCTGACACTTTGAGCAATCTGTAATACAGAAAGCTTAAATCTCTCTTATTAAATTAGTCAAGTAAAATGAAAAGTTTGTATTTGGTGTATTCCTCCCCCCCCACCCCCAATACACCAAACCTTGCTCTTTCGGAACCAACAACACGTACCGAAATTGCACTCATACAAATATAACTGTCAAGCCATTATAAGTGAAACATAAGGATTTTGTCTCTAAAACACCTATGTTCACCAAAATCATTTCTCGTGAAATTCCTATGTTCGACTGCAGTCTAAGTTCTTTTGTAATCTGCCATATCCGAAGTTCTATGTGCCGAGGAGGTGGCCACCTCACACGGACACTGGACCGGCCAACCCGCTAAGATGACTCACGGCCTTTTGTGTACACAAGTCCGAGTAAGATATCTAATCTACTGGGACCCGAATTCGATTATAAATGAACAGATAGACATCATACTTAAATTGAAACATTTATGGCAAGATAATAATTTGAAAATAACTAATTTCATTCTAAAGTCATGCACACATATTTTTATAGAGTAAGAAAGCCTACTTGGATAGTCTCGATTGGTGTTGGCTTCGTTCTCGGAGTGCGGGTCCGACCTCTTGTCGAAACCTTTAAATAATTCTTAAGTGAGATACATTTATCAAGTATATCTAATACTTCTAAGTGTAAGGAAATATTATCCTTTATTATTTCGAGAGTTATTCTCGGGTCTTTAGAACTCAACTATTATACGAGTCTAAGAGTTGTATTTCTAGAGGAGTCGTTTGATGACTTCTAAATCACTTTACGATTCGGGAATTTACATTACCCAATAAATAATTATTGGGTAATATAACTAAAGGCATTTCTAATTTAATATCTCGATACTTAAATCGAGATAAATAATTTCTAACTAAGCTAATTAAATTTCAATTGTCACGCTATAAGTATGATTTATAATTTAATCATTTCTTATGATTAAATTCTAATAAATCTATTAGATTCTAATTTGGTAGATAAATTCTAATTTATAAATTAAGTCTTCCAATTTAGCTTTAAATCCTTATTCTTGGACTTAGTCCAACTAAATAAATTCTATCTAATAGAATTATTTATAGTCCATTTAAATAATTTATTTAGCCCATAATATAAATTGGGTTAGCTCATTTGATTAATTAAGTGGGCCCAATTTTATTAATACAATCTTATAGGACTTTAAATTAGCCCATTTCAACATTTTAAGTAGGCTCATTCATATTTATTTAATTAGCCCACTGTTTTGCATTATTTAGGCCCGTTAAAAATTTCAGTTTCGGCCCAATAATCTACTTACTCGGCCCAACTAATATTAATTTGCAAGCCCAGTCCTTCCACTTATTCTAGCCCAATTGTTCTAATTTATTTAGGCCCATGCGGATTTAGTACTGAGCCCATACGGTTTTAGTTTTCGGCCCACGACCCGGTCCGTAACCCGGCCCAATCTCTAGATGCTTCTAATTGCATAACCTAGACCACTTAACCACATTCTTCTATTCTTTCTCCCATCCCATGCTCTCGCTACTCTTCTCCTTTCCTGCCTTCCCGTCGCCGTTCCCTCTCTCCCCGTTTGAGCTCTAGCACCTCTTCGTTCTGCAACTGCGCGCTCGACGGAGGCGAGGTCTGCTCCAGGCCATCCCTTCTCGCCCTGGGACTTCTCACGTCGCTTAGTGACAGCTTCCCTTGGGGGTTCCTCGCCAGTGCGCCGCACTCCCCACAGCCCACTCCCGTCTGGCTCTCGTCTCTTTCTGGAGTTTCTTCTCTAGTAGGAGTCCATGCAAGGACAGCGCCTCCTCCTTTCCACCGATTCGTCGCTCCTCTCACGATAAACTCGATGGACAGCAGCCAGTGGAGCCTTGCGCGTTGCCATCCCCCTGTCTCGGCTCCCAGGTAATTTCTCCATTCTCTTCCCCATCCTTCCTCAGCTTAAATTAAATTATGCGTTTCTTTCTTTCTTTCTTGAAAAGAGTTTGCATGCGATAGGTTTTCCATTAATTTGCTTAGTAGAGTTCTTGGTATATATTCCTTTAATTACTGTTTTTTTTTGTCTCTCCTTTGGGATTTATTTAGTTTCCATTCTATTTCTGAGGTTGGAGAGAGTTATGATTGGTGATTTCGGGTGGGTTCAACTCCGGTGGAGTTCCGGCAGTCGGGGCAGCAGGGGATTGGTTCGGGCTGTCCGAGGCTGGTTTGGGGTCATTCGGGGTGATTCGAAACTAGTTCGAGGCTGTTCGGAGTGATTCGAGGCTGTTCGGGATAGTTCGGGGCTATTTCGGGGCTGTCGGGAGCCATTCGGGGTCTGTCGGAAACGTTCGGAGCTTGATCGAAGCTGTCCGGGGTCTGCCGTGGCTGTCCAGAGCCTGTCGGGGCCTGCTCGAGGACGTTCGAGGTTGTTCGGAGCTGTCCGGAGTTATCCGGATTGGCTCAAAGCTACTCGAGGTCTGTCTGAGGTGTCCAGAGTTGTTCGGGACATGTTCAAGGCCGTCCGAAGCTGTCCGGGGCTGTCCGAAACTGTCCGAAGCCGTTCGGGGTGGTTCGGGACCATTCGGAGCTTGTTTGAAGTGATTCGTGGCGGTTTTCAGAGGGAGTTCACGGCTGGAGCAACAGCCGTGCACTACCATTATCCCTATTTGCTACGTAAGTCTTCTTTCTCTTTCGTTTTGCCGTAGATTACTTAGTAGCATATGTTTCATACCAACATTTAAACAAGGCTTAGAAGTATGTTTTTCTTACGTTAAGAACATGTCTTTCTAAGTTCAAAATGCAGTTCCTAAGTTCAAAGTCTAAACCTCTAAGTTCAAGTTATAATCCGTCTGTACATGTATGTATCCTAAGTTTAGTTTTAAGAGTATGAACATTAACTGTTAGAGCTTTAAATCCTTACCTCAAAGCTGCCACTATTTCTTTTCTCCCGGTTCTTCTTCAGACTCCAAATTGGCAGCACTTCGTGAGAGTTAAATGGGGTGAGTTTTAGTCTTAGTGTTTACTCTTTATATAGAGGTAATGAATCTCTATTCTATACTTGCTTTCTGCACTAACTTACTTCTTTAGAATTGCAGGGCATGGGGGTGCTTGATTTCGGTTGCTTCCGAGCTTGATGCACAAATTGCAAATCTTACTAAATCTCACATTTCCCTATGTAATATTTAGGTCTCTCTCTCCTATTGTGTACTGTATTCCAATCAAATGGCAGTGGCCTTTTTTTTTCTTCATTTCATGTCAGCCGAGACATTTGATTTAGCTTCAATGTATAACTTTTTTTTTTTATTTATTTACTAGATTCTTATACTTCACTTAAGTTTGGTTTAAAAATTTTCCTCCTAACTGAGTGTTCAATGGTATATATATATATATATAAATGTTAATTTGCTCTATTCCTAACAAGAGGGTAATTAGAAATGATAATAAAAATGATAATAATATTAATAACAATTATTATTACTCTAACTACAATAATAACCCACTTAGGCTAATTAGAAATGAAGACATTAAAATCATAAATATTTTGAATCTCTTCTAAGCATTTACTAATATGAGATTTAATGAAGCAAGTTCAATTTCATTAGTGGAGAATAATATTGTCAAATTGCTACTAAATCTTCTATTCATAAATAGAGCTCTAATAACCATAATCTATTTGGTACAAATTGTTCTAACAAAAAGAGCGGGCCATTACATATATAGTAAAAGTTAATTGTATATCTTTTATTATGTATAATAATTATTTAGTATAATTTATAAAATTACATTTAATTTATAAAATTTTGTTAAAATATATTTAAGACATTTTTGAAAGAACCAACAGTTCATAATTGAAATTATAGAAATCACTGTTCAGTTACAATTCCAAAATAATGGAAATCTGAACTAACAATTCGGTTACAGTTACAACTTTGTAACTGTCAACACCTCTAATTATCATCTCTTAAACTACTCATTTATGCCTCAATCTCGTAAAAGAATAACAATAATTATTTGAATTTGTTCATCTATGTACATGACATAGCCAATTCAAATCCATGTAACACCCTATTATAATATGTGGTATAAATTATAAAATATAAAATATATATTATAAAAAATATCAATAATGAAAATAAATTAAATTTGAATATTTATACAATCTAACCAATTTATTTGAATTTTTAGTATGCGTATTCATTTGAAAGTCGATAAATGTGTTATACATCTTTATCCTTTAATTAATTATCGATGTCCAAGCCTTTATAAAAATAAACTCAGATTATATAAACTCATTTATTTATATGCATATATACATTTATAATATGGTTAAAAATTAAATATATATACTCATTTTTGCTTCAAAAATTAAATATATACGAATTTTATTGGGTGTGGACAATTTATTAAAATTATTTATTTGTGACTACAATGTATACATTTCCTCACGTGCCCATATAATTCAAATTATTTTATGAAATGAAATACACGAACACATGATCAATTTTCTCATGTGCTCATCTAAGTGGGTATTTTTATCTTTTATTTTTAAATGAGTATTTTTTATCCTTTTATTAAAGTGAGTATTTAAGTTTTTTTATCCCTAAATTATATATATTAAACTTTTTTTAGATAATATGAACTATTTAATGCATATAAAGTATAATAAATACATTTAAAACATCTACCCACTAATTGAAAAGTTAGTACATAGATAATAATGAAGTTGAGTTTCATTCTATAATCTTGATATGCGACAAAAAATAATTAATTTGATTGAATTTTCAAATTGGTATCAAAATACTCATCAAATATATTTTATATATTAATGAAAATCAACTCAAATTATATGAACTTATTTATTTATATGCATATATACATTCATAATCTAATTAAAATTTAAATATATATAACTGTGGTTGCTTCAAAGATTATATATATATGAATGTTATTGGGCGTGAAAATTTTATTTAAATTATTTAGTTATAACTATAATGTATACATTTACATCAATGAATATTTGATGTTATATAATATTAATCTAAAAGTTTTCAGGATTTTGTGTTATCGAGTGTAAACAATTATCTATATTCATGGTCTAAATATGAAATTGTGAATAAAATGACATGAATTGAATTCAGCATTTCCTATAACAAAAATTACATAAGTTTGAATATCTTTAATTAGTCTGATATATATATAATTAGAAATGTTATTTATTTATAATAAAAAATCATTTATTTATAACTATAATGTATTCATTTACGTCAATGAGTAGTCGATGTCATATAAGATTAATCTAAAAGTTCTCATAATTTTTTGTTATCGATCATAAACAATATGGAATTCTGAATAAAATGACATGAATTGAATTCAATATTTGCTCGAATAAAAAAAAATACATAACTTGGATATCTTTAATTAATATGACATATAATTAGAAATGTAATTTATTTATAATAAAAATTTATTTATTTATAACTGTTGGGAAGCCCACAATATTTGGTTTTGATGATGTTCTTTCGAAAACACACTTAGATTTTATTCTGTCTTGTTAGATCTCAATCTGTTCTACATGTACCAGAACACTACAATATAAAGTGTATCTGATAGAGAACATATCTTAGTCCAGGTTAGAAAAATGACTTAACATGTAAATGATTTCATCCTATAGAAGTCATTCTGTTTTCGTTAGTTTCTGGACCAGATCGACAGCAGATTGAAGCGAACAGAAGACCCATCAGAGTGGTCACTCAATCAGCTATTACCAGAACACTCAGAAGAGTCTACCATGCTTTGGAGCATACCTTCTGAAGGACCAGATCGACCCCTGCCCAGATCAATATCAATCTGGTGTGACCAGATCAATGTTCAAGATCGGACCAGATGATATCAATTCAACTATCAGTTAATTGGCAAAACATACGCTTTGACCATATTAACTGATGAAGAGTCTCAAACTCATTGCCACATCATTCGTGCTATTAAGATGGAAGGAAAATCAACCATACGCAAAGAAGGAAAAACAGTATCTGTCAACGATCTGCTTTCCATATTTACGAAAGAGTCAGTCAAACTTTCCAAAGGCAAGAGGAGACAATTTAAGGATTCAATATCTTGATTGGTAAATCACATTTACTCCAAACCAATCAGGTCCAACGGTTAGAATTTCAAAATTCTACCCCTATAAATGCTTGGAACAAAGACTGGAAGAAAATAAGAAGTCTACTATCTACAATCAACAAGCTGTTACTCTGCCCAGAAATCATCACATCCAGTGAAACATTCATTCGAGAAGATTTCTACTCACCAGATCGTGTTCTGAGGTATTCGTGATCAAAATCACACCTTGATTCAAGTCTGTCTTATTGAGAACAAGGAAGGAAATCTTCGCTAGCTAGTAGTTTTCTAGTGGATTTACGTGAAGAGAACCAGTTACAGTAGTTTTCTGTAAGTTGTAAAAGGACACGACCCTTATTCGTGCATAAGTTTCAAAACAGATTGTGTTTGAAACTTGTGGCTCGTTCTCAGGGAGTATAAATAAGAAGAGTATCCTAGTAGTGGATATCTAATCCAGTTTGGATTGGACCGTGGACGTAGGGGGTTTCCAGAACCACGTAAATAGTTGTGTTATTTACTTTCTGCATTTTAAAACTCAGTTCTTTTATTCACTAATCTGCACACTCATTCAAACTGCATTTTTAATCGATCTGCTAAATCCCTGAATAAGATTTCAAAAGGTTTTCTAAACAAGAGCACTGACTGAGTCCACCATATTCCGCACACAACACTCTGCTAGAAGTCAAGATTACTCCTGATTTCTGCTTAAGTGTTATTCACGTGAGAGTTTCTGCCTGGACAGAATGAGATCGATCTGGTTATCGATCTGACCTGTCACAACTAGCGATCTGGTTTCAGAAGCTTAAATCTCTCTAAGTAATTAGTCAAGTAAACTACAATAACTATAATGTATTGTCAACGGGTAAAACATTCACTAATTGAATTATACCATCAAACTCAGTCACCCCGAACTCTCTGACCCGCCACCACATGCTCCAAAATTGCTCCAGAAACTCGATCAAATTTTGTTGTTCTCCTCTTCTAAGCTTATAGAAACTATTTGTTCTTCCCATTATTCTAGGTCTAGGCCTTGAACTCTTTTGTGGAGTAGTAACGGTTCTCACCATCCTATAAATTATAACTTATGTGTTTATACAATAAATTATTATCTATCGTACTTACCTTCTCTTTCTGCACTTCTCAAGATTCATCTAAACTTTTCACATAGACAAAATAACTGAACACATATTTTACATACATTCCCAAATCAGGTTCTATACATAAACATATCACTTGCATGCTAAAATTATAATTATCAATTTATCTGAAAATGTATTCTAACTTCTTACCTGATTGAGCTGTAGGAGATGGATTTAGAACACTGAGCTTTTACTGACTCATAGACTCAAGAAAGAGAACCGCTCTGATACCAAACTGTCACAGCCCAATTTCTTAACCATATCTTAGTTAAGTAATTAGACCATGACTCGATTAATAAAGAAACTCT
Source organism: Leonotis leonurus (assembly GCA_026898415.1). Classification (NCBI taxonomy): domain Eukaryota; kingdom Viridiplantae; phylum Streptophyta; class Magnoliopsida; order Lamiales; family Lamiaceae; genus Leonotis; species Leonotis leonurus. The sequence goes on along the minus strand of JAPKLX010000429.1, from coordinate 114,438 downwards.
TGGAAATGAAATTGAATCTCATGGATAAATTGAATCGTGAATTTCGCAGGAACCCTCAGGGAAGATTTGACACTCTAACTTCAAAGGATCATATCTTACTCATCTGGACTCCGATTTGTCATCCGAAGGTATCAAGGATATCTTTAAAATGATACGACTTTTGATAGAATTTGGATAGATAAAACGAACGAAAAAGAAATTTCAACATGCTGCCCTGTTTTGTTTTTTTTTTTAGAGAAAATCATTTCAGACAAGATATGAACTCTGGTTTCAATTTACCAAAAACAAAAACTCAGACAATATGAATAAATGGTTGAAGATGATGATTCACAAAGGAAATTACCAACAAGGATTTTATAAGCTAGCAAAACATAATCGTACCAAACATTCAGGTTACCATCCAAAACAACAAAAAAAGAAACAGAGTTCAGCATCGAAAAGAGTGGATGAACTATATGTGTGATGACATATAACTCAGGGCTTACAAAATTCTATTTTCGAACAAGGTTTTAACAAAATAACGATAAATCCCACTCAATATTTACATATCAAAAATGTATGCTACAATGTTCATCTCCATAGCCATCTCCGAGCTCAACCTGCACGTTTAGAAATACATACAGGGCATGAGTACATAAAGCACTCAGTGGACACATGCCGAAAATATTTAAAACTTGCTCTTAGAGCTATATTGTTGACTTGCCAACTTTAGCATACACATGACTTTTAAGAAATAACCTGCATACGCTACTTTAAACATATATCTTTCACACTCAAAATAAAATAAAAGCTAAATATGCATGTCATGTGTCTGCAGACAATTATCTCATATCTGTAATACCATATCTACGCGCATGTGTTGAGAGGTAGGCCTCCCTCTGAAATACTCTGACCGGCCAACCCGCTCGCTGACTCATGGTCCAATGTGTACACAAACCCTTACTGACAGCTCGTCCGGCATAAGGCTGATATCGTAATTCTCTTATAGATAGGTAAAATGCAACATGCTCAAAATAGGTAAGTCAAACCTTTTTAAACATAACAACATATCAATACACAATTAATTCTTTAGTACGTGCATTCTTTAATTCGAAAGCCCACCTGAATGATTTAATCTATATAATTAAGGACTTCGTCTCCTTCTTTCTTTAATTCTTTTCCCTTCTCAGTTGTACCTTAAATTAATAAAACACAATTTAGAATAAGAAAACCATACTCATTTCTATGAAATCATCGGTTCGTAATTTCGTTCTTCTTCTGAAAATTTATTTAATTATCAACTAATATAACTATAAGTTCTTTGGCTATTGCATCCTTCTATTTTTTTGTGCTATATTAATCTGTTGGTCCCGAAAGAGCAAGGTTTTGTGTATGGGGGGGAATACACCAAATACAAACTTTTCAGTTTACTTGGTTATTTATTAGAGAGTTCGAGCTATTTTTAAACAAGAAATTGCTCGACAGGTGACTGACCAGATTGATCAGCAGATCGATGCCAGATCAGTCCAAACAGATTGCTCTCTAGTGTTAATGCTTAGACAATAATAAAAGTGATCTTATTACTTTCTAAGTATTGTGTGTGCGGAAAAATGGTGGATTTAGTGAGTGCTCTTTTATTGAAAACCTTAAGGATTAAACAGATCGTTAAAGCAGATTGATTAAGATGCAGTCTATATGAAAGTGTAGAGAGTTAGAATAATAAACAACTAAAAATAAATATGCAGAAAGATAAATGACACAGTTGATGCTGATCTGGTTCTGATTCTGGTATTGCTGCACCCTGTTGGTGAGCTTCAACAAGTTCTTCATCTTCATCCTCATCAATACATTTAAAAAATTCCAACATCCCTGCCTTTTCATATATCGATCTGAGATCGATTTTGAGCTCTTTGGCCTCAAATTTTGCCATGGCCAGGATGTCTGGACGATAAGTGTCCCTCAACTCAGCAATGGAGGAGGCAGTAAAGATGTTGAGAAGAGTGGCTTCTTCTGCCTTGAGGGCATCGATTGATCTCGTCTTCAGTATGGCGTCAAGGACATAAAATTCCTTGTCCTTGATGAGAAGAAGAAACTTGAGGCGTCTTGCTGCTTCGTAGCTCTCAGGAGTAAGCTGGATTCCAGGGAATATCTTAAGAATAGAGTGATCTGCTTCAGCTTCTAGCAGCTTCACTACAGTTTCTGCCTTTTTCTTCTCCATATCCTCATCAGAAGATTCTCCCTCATCTTCTTCCTCTTCATCAATCTGCTCGAGTTGTTTAGCAGATGATGGGCTAGTAGTGTGAGCAGGAGAAAAGTCCTTGACCTGGCTTGGGTCTTAGGAGGAGATGGGGGCAACATCCTCTGGTGGACCCCCGACCTCATCCTCAACCTCCTATTGAGGGATAGATGTTTCAGCAACGGCAGGTTCCTCAACCTGGACTTCTTCCAAAAGTTTCTGTAATCTCCTTCTCTTAGGTTTTGGCTGTTGAGCTGCTGTGGAGGCGTCAGTATCCACTGAGCTGGCTCTCCTGGTAACTCTCTTGGAGGGAGTCCTTTCAGCTTGTTTCTCTTTTGTGATCCCTGAGCTGGCTCTCCTGGTAACTTCCCATCTCCATCAAAGCATTGGCATACACAGGGTCTGATACCAATTGTTGGATCGGGAGCGCCAATCAGAATTGACGTACTGGCCCCACACACCAACACTTTCTTTCCCAGCTTGCTTTGTCTTCACTGACAGGCTGACCCAGGACACTTCCCAGTAGGTCACCCATTATAGTATTGGCATACACAGGGTCTGTAACCCTTGCTATAAGATTGGCAGAAATGCCCATAGACATCTCAATTTGATGTTGGTCCTTTGGGAAGTGCAATCTGTTGTTGAATTCAACCCTGGTATCCCATTTGTGTTGTTTGAAAAAGGAATCCAGCATGTAGCTGATCTTGGTGGAGTGCCTCAAGCTGCTCCTCCTTACTTCAATTCCAGGGCTTGCTCCTTTCACGAACGTGATCATCTTGGCCTCCTTTGCCAAGAGATCAAAGAGTATTCTGCTCCAGTTCACTGGCAGATTCAGCACAACCGCAGCAAGTATTTTGAATTTCTCTGGGGTGACTTGGTCGTAGGAACCATTGTGGTTCATGAAAATTCTCTGGACGAATTCAAATATGATCTTGAATTCAGGTGCAAGCAGTGCCCTGTTGAACATCTTATTTGTATAGTGAATGGGCACTACCATCACCATCTCTATAGCCTCCTGGAGTTGCTCGTCCGTTAGATCTCCAAGGCTAAGACCTTCATCTTTCAGCTTGTAGACTTCATCTATTATGTTTAGCACGTTATATGTTGTGTTGCTAATGGTGCTACCCTTGCTGACTCGGATGGTAGCTTCATTCTCACCTTTCTTTCCTTGCCATGAGAGATATAAGGTAGCTACTTCTTTGGGCAAGAAATGGAGAGGATGTGTGGTAATGATATTGTGAAAACCTACATCAAAGTCAAAGCTACATAGATGAGCACTATTCTTCCATCAATGAAGTATGAGTGCTCAGTAACAGTTTAAGTAATACAAAGTATCAAGTTCCATACAGCAATACAAGTTTACATATGCATGCAAATGGATAAAGCCATGTTTTTCAATATGGATTTAGGAGGTTTCAGAGCATCAAGATACAAAACAGTTTAAAAGAAAACTCATAAATTTAAAACCTTTGCAGCGTTTAACAAGGTCGAAAGCCTTGTCCAGTTTGTGAAAACCGAAGGTGTCAAGAACAGCATAAAGATCTTGATGAATGTATTGATTAAGAAGTTTCACTTGCTCAAGAAACAAAGAAGATTTTGGAGCCATGTTGACAGATAGGTTTTTGAAGATTTGAGAGAGTTTGGAAGGGAGAAAAATTTGCTAAGTGTCGAAGAAGAAGAATGTAGATGATAGTCGAACCGCCTTATCAAATATATTGTTGGGAACCCTAATGTATTTTTGGTTTTGATGATGATCCTTCGAAACACACTTAGTTCTTTTTTATTAAACTGTTCTACGTGTAAAGCAGATCACCACATTTAAAGTGAATTCTGTTAAAGAACAGATTAGGAGATGAGTTAACATGTAAAGGAGTTATTCCTATAGAAGTCATTTCTATAAATAGTATAGGATGATGGCTAAGATTTCATGCCAAGAAGAAATCGATCTGCTGTAACAGACAGCGACCAGATCATTGACCAGATCGTCGCTTACAGCGTAGTACCAGATCGTTAGAGTCATCAAACCACCAGATGACATCATCCTACACATCATACCATCTTGCCACGTCAAAATTGAAGTCCATCCAACAGGGATTGGAAAGAGAATCTTCGGTTGACACATAGAAGGAAAGAAGCCGTTGGCAATCTGCCTTCCATAACTTGAAGATTGAGTCAACGTTCTCTACATGGCAAGAACATATATGATGGATATCATTGATTGGCAATCAAAAATCAATCTCATGCCAATCAACAAACGGTTAGAATTTTAAATTCAATGCCTATATATATTTGGAGCCATGGTCTGGAGTAAAACACGCACGCGAGTTATATTGACAACATACTCTCAAGCAATCTGTTATCCAGACTAAGAGCTTCAAACTGTGATACTACATCACACCAACCCTACCTCGATTCAAGTCTGTCTTATCGAGATAAATGAGATCACCCTGCTAGCTAGTAGTTTTCTAGTGGTAACGTAGAGGTAATCTGTTGTAAAGAGATACGACCCTTATTTCTTGCATAAGTATCTCTCTAGCATTGATTGATACTTGTGACTCGTTCTCCACGAGTATAAACAAGCAGAGTATCCTAGTAGTGGATAATCTGGTGTAGATTGGACCAGATCGTGGACGTAGGGATTTCCCGAACCACGTTAACAACTGTGTTCTTTATATTTCTGCATTTTACCTTCAGTTGTTTATTATTCTTACCATCTGCACAATCATATAATCTGCATCTCAATCAATCTGCTAATACAACTTGATTAATCCTAAAGGTTTTCTAAACAAGAGCACCCATTAAATCCACCATATTTCCGCACACACAATACTTTGAAAATAATAAGATCACTCTTATTATTGTCTAAGTGTTTTCACTAGAGAGCTATCTGTTTGGACTAATCTGGTATTGATCTGAGTATCAGTCTGGTTAGTCATCTGCCGAGCAATTTCTTAATTAAGAATAGCTTGAACTCTCTAATAATTTAACAAGTAAACTGAAAAGTTTGTATTTGGTGTATTCCCCCCCCCATACACCAAACCTTGCTCTTTCGGGACCAACATATATGTAGATAAGTGATAAACAAGGTAATAAATTAATTGAAATTCTTCCCTTTTTCAGCTTTTCCCGCCTCTCTGAGTTATAGACCTATGGTCTATTTTCTCCTCTTCTCTGCGTTTGATACACGCGCTTGATCTTACGGTTGTAGTGTGGCGCGTGTTTGTTTTAGCAGTCAATTTTCTTCCTTTTTCTTGGTTTGGTAAAAATTTCCTCGATTACGTTTCCCAAATATTGTACTTCATCATCAAAAATAAAAGATTTGGTATATTATGTCAGAATTTAGATATATATGCTATGATTAAATTGATATAATCGCCGTATCTTGTTGACTTTTCCCCTTGACCAAGTAATGGGAATATTAATAAAAAAATACTAATTAATATCCACGTGGCTGCTAGTCATCTAGTCCAGATCGATCTCCTTATTAACGAACTGTTGTCAACATTATCGATCTATTTATGCCACTTTCAAATTTGGACATCAATCTTGTGTGATGACCTTTTAATGATTCCCGGTTGGAATTTGATTGATCTGTTTGATCATTAACTTGTACTTTAGATGATCTGGTGTCAATTCCCAGTTGGAATTTTATGTGATCCTATTTTTCATCATCTGTATTATATCAATCTGGTTCTTTTTTCTAGATTTAACAATCTTAATTTCCCACAAAGCATCTTAAATCTTTCTTCTGGTAATGCTTTGGTGAGAATATCTGCTCTCTGTATCTCAGTGTGTATTTTCTCGATCCGTACATGTTTTCTTTCAACATGATCCCTTATAAAGTGATGTCTCACATCTACATGTTTGCATCTGGTATGCAAAACAGGATTCTGTGTGATTGCTATAGCACTTGAGCTATCACAGAAGATGGGTATTTCCATGACATCGATCTCGTAGTCTTTGAGTTGTTGTTTTAACCAGAGTATTTGTGCACAAAAGCTCCCTGCCGCCATATATTCAGCTTCTGTGGTTGATGTGGCAACAGATGTTTGCTTCTTTGAGAACCAAGAGATTAGTTTATTTCCTAAGAACTGACATGTAACAGATGTTGACTTTCTGTCCAGCTTACATCCAGCATAATCTGAATCTGTGTATCCAATTAGCTCAAAGTTTTCTTCGCATGGATACCATAATCCAATGTGAGCTGTTCCCTTAAGATATCTTAATATCTTCTTAGCTGCTTCCATGTGAGACTCTTTTGGGTTTGCTTGATATCTTGCACATACACCTACTACAAATGTGATGTCAGGTCGACTTGCAGTTAGGTAGAGTAGTTATCCTATGATCCCTCTGTATTGAGTGATATTGGCTGGTTTTCCCTTTGGATCAGGATCAATTTTCCCATTGGTCTGCATTGGGATTTTAACAGGTTTACTGTCTTTGATCCCAAATTTTATTACTTATTTTTCATAAGTTCAGCAAATTTATCACACAGATAAGTAGATTGTGATCCAAATATGATATCATCTACATATATTTGTACTAAAAGGATATTCTCTTTGACTTTGATGATGAACAAAGTCTTGTCAACTGATCTTCTTCTGAATCCAGATTCTAGTAGAAATGTAGACAATGTCTCATACCAAGCTCTAGGTGCTTGTTTTAGACCATAGACTGCTTTTGTCAGTCTGTATACTTTCTGATTTGGATCTGCTTCTTCGAATCCAGGTGGCTGTTCCACATAGACTTCCTCTTCAAGGATACCATTTAGGAAGGCACTTTTGACATCCATCTGGTATACCCTGAATCTTTTGTATGCAACATATGCTAAGAACAGCCTTATTGCTTCTAGTCTGGCTACGGGTGCAAATGTTTCATCAAAATCAATGCCTTCTTGTTGATTATAGCCTTTAACTACTAATCTGGCTTTGTTTCTGAATACTTCACCATTCTCATCTCGTTTGTTTTTGAACACCCATTTTACACCAATAACTCCTTGGTGTTTGGGTCTGTCCACGAGATACCAGACCTCATTTCTTTTGAACTCATTGAGTTCTTCTTGCATTGCTGTTATCCAATCTGCATCTTGTAGTGCTTCATGAGCATCAGATGGTTCGATGCTAGAGAGATAGCAGCTTAACAATGCACTTTCTCCATGCATTCTTCTTGTTTTCACACGATCTGATGGGTTCCCAACGATTTGTTCTGGTGGATGATCTTGTATCCATCTCCTTCTCCTGGTCATCTCTTCATCAGATATTTCAGGATCAAGTTGACCAATTGGTTCCTTAAGTTCAGTGTGAACTGTTGATGATGCTTGGAATGGATTCTCATCTGTTCTTGCTTTTGGATTTAGGTTTTCAGATTGATCATCATCTGTAATGACTGTTTCATTGTTTTTAGTTGGTGATCTGTTTTCATCCAGTTCATGTTGGATTGTTTCCCCTCGCTGTAAAATTTCTTCAGCAATTGGTGGATTATTGATCTCTTCTTCAACCCTTTTTGAATTCCAGACAAGAATATCTTCTAGTAATATCTCATTCATCTTTATTGTAGTCATCTGGTTTTCTGTCTGTTTATCATTTGGTGACCTGTACTCAACATTGGACTCATCAAACATGAGGTGTTACCTCCACAATATGAGAGTTCTTATTGTAGACTCGATATGCTTTACTGATATCAGAATATCCTAAGAATATTCCAGGATCAGTTTTGCTATCAAAAGTCCTCAATTGAGATTTCCCATTATTGTGTATGTAGCACAAACAGCCAAAAGTACGAAAGTAAGAAATCTTAGGCTTTCTGTTGTTCCAGATCTCATATGGTGTCTTTCCATGTCTGAGTGTAATTGATGATCTGTTTTGAGTATAACAGGCTGTGTAGATAGCTTCTGCCCAGAACTTCTTGGGTAGATTGGTAACATTTAGCATAGTACGAGCTGCTTCTTTAAGTGATCTGTTTCGCCTTTCAACAACTCCATTTTGTTGAGGAGTTCTAGCAGCTGAAGTTTGATGAGTAATTCCCATCTTATTGCAGTATGCTTCAATTTTCTTGTTGAGAAATTCTGTTCCTCGATCTGTTCTGATAGTAGCTACCCTCACCTCTTTCTGTTTGGTGATCTTGTGTAGAAAATCAGGTAGTTTGGCTAATGTCTCTTTCTTCTTTAACAGAAAGATAACCCAGGTGAACCTTGAGTAGTCATCTATGATTACCAAGGTGTATTTTCTTCCATTTATGCTTAGTGGTTTAACTGGTCCAAACAGATCCAGATGCAAAAGCTCCAGTATTCTTGATGTTGAGTGAGCTGTTTTGCTTAAGAAGGATGATCTGGTTTGTTTTCCAGCTTGACACGCATCACATATATGATCTTTATCATATACTTGATCTGGTAGACCTTCCACTAATTTTTCTTCGGCAATCCTGTTGATTGACTTAAAATTTAGGTGACTCAATCTCTTGTGCCCTAACCAGCTTGTTTCTGATACAGTTTTAGTGACTAAGCAGGTCTCGATCTAGTTTTCCCACTGGACAATATATAGCCTATCCTGCAATTTTCCGGTAAGGAGTATCTCTTCTCCTTCCTTGTTTTTCACAAAACAGTTGTTAGTATCAAAAACGATCTGATTACCATTAGCACAGAATTGACTTACAGGAAACAGATTGTGACTAAGACCCTCAACATACGATACATTTGAGATAGTGGTCTTGCCAACTTTTATATTTCCATATCCTCTGGTGTATCCTTTTCAGTTACATCCAAAGGTGACCTGTGGTCCTGGTTTTTCAATGTAATCTGATAGTAGATTCTTGTTACAAGTCATGTGTTTCGAACATCCACTATTTATTATCCTGATTGTTCCTCTTGCTATCTTGTTTCTTCTTGCAGTCTTCTGGTCCTGCAATTAAGGAAACTTAGCTACCCTTCAACGTTTGGGTGCTTGGTTATTAGCAAATGTTCCCTTTCGAATACAGAACATTTTTGGATTAGGAACATAAATATAGCAAGTAATAATGTTCCCATCAGTATCAACTCTAGACAGAGAATGGAATACAGATGGATGATGTCTCTCTATTCCATCATTCTTCAATCCCTTCTTAATAGGTGCTGTCATGTTGACATTTTTGGTGGGTAATGTCCTGTTGACATTCTTTTATGAACATGATCTATTTCTGTGTAATGAGCTGGTTGGCCCTTTGTTTGGTAGTATTGTTTGTATCCAGTCTGTTTTACCATCATCTTCTGGGGATGATCTTTCTTGTTCCTCAGATCTATTACTTGATCTGGTATTTTCTTTCTCTCTGGTACAAAGCTTATTGTTCCAGAATATTTTTCCGAGTGACCTGGATATCCTAATCTAGATGTGCCCTTTTGCTGCAAATTGATTACCAGCTTGGCACGTTCATCACTTTTGTAGATCATTTATTTGCCTTTCTTTATCTTTTCTTCAGCTACGTTTTTTCTGTTGATGAGATCTTTGACCTTTGAGTTTAAAGAGTGAATCTCTCTATCTTTTCCCTTGATCTGTTCTTCCAGATCAGCTATTTCGGCAACGAATTGGGTGTTAGCAGTGCTCAGTATCTGTTCTGATTTCTTCAGCCTATCATTTTCTTCTACTACTTCTCTAAACAATCTTTTGATGCTCGAATAGCTCTTGAACATCTCATTTACTTCTTCCCATGAGTATTCAGATTGATCTTCTACTTCCTGTTCCAGATCATTATCATTTGAGGAATTTGAATTGCAAGAGTTTACCTCTACTTCATCCAGACCGTTGTCTAGTTCCACATAGCATTCATCCCAACCTTCTTCGTCATTGGCAAAGAATGCTTCATCATTCTCTGATGAGCTGTCTGAAAAATGACTCGAGCTGCTTGAATCTTGTTCAGCTAGCATGGCCTTGCGCTCATATTTGAGTTTTCGATCTCTTTTTGCTGTCAGCTCTTTTCTTTGGCTTTTGGACAGATCAGGGCAATCTATTTTGAAGTGACCTGTTCTGCTACAACCAAAGCAGGTATAATCTGTTGAGTTAGATGTTTTCGAGGATTTACCTGTCTGTTGTTTTGACTCAACCTTGCTATCAGATCGATCATTTTCACGTTTCTTGTAGAATTTGTTTTTGTTATCTTTGTAGAAACGTCTGAATTTCTTCGATCTGTCCTCCATCTTGTCCATGCGTTTGGCAATCATTGCAAACTCCTTTAGTATTTTGTCATAACCTTTCTCTTCATCTCGTGTAGAAGGTTCAGAAGGTTCATCTGGTTTGCTCTTCGCTTTGAAGGCTACTTCTTTGTCCTTCTTTGAGCTGCTTTCTGCCTTTTTGGACAGATGATCTGGTCCACGAATTCTTTGTATATCACATTCATGGCCTTCAAGATGATCAAATAAAGCTTCTGTAGAGAGTTCATTGAAGTCTGCATGAAGAGGTTGCATTGCAGCATATATCTCCCAGCTAGGTGGAAGTGCTCTGAGTACTTTCATGTTCTTTTCTCTTTGAGTATACTTGTTCTTATTGAACGCTGATATCTCAAGGAGAATTCCAGTGAATCTCATCTTCATTTGCTCTATGGTCTAGCCTGGTTTCATTTTGAATTCATCGTATTTATTGCAGGCAAGTGACAGCTTGTTTTCAATCATGACTTGAGATCCTAGACACAAGTCTCTTAAGGCTTCCCACATCTCTTTGGCAGTATCCAGATCTTGGATTTTGGCCAGATGTACGCCTTTGACTGTGCTAGATATGATTCCTTTAGCAAAATCATTCAGATTGGCTTCGCGATGTTCCTCAGCGGTATATTTTCTTGGATCTTTAGGAGCTATTTGTGTAGTTACACCAGTTGAGGTAGTTACCGTTACTTCTTCAGTGATCTGTAGTGGACCTTCTTCTATTACTTTCCACATCAGATAGTGATGGGCTTTGAGTGCTGTTTTGATTCTGAAACTCCATTCTCGATATCCTTGGATAGAGAATTCTTCACAAGCCCTAACAACAGATGATTCCATAGCAGATAGTATGCACGTGAATGAAAGATAGGTTTTCTAAGATCCATTCAAGTTGACCACGCAGGTTTTATCCCTGTGAAACAGAAACAATGCTCGTTTGAACCACTGCTCTGATACCACTTGTTGGTCCCGAAAGAGCAAGGTTTGGTGTATGGGGGGGGGGAATACACCAAATACAAACTTTTCAGTTTACTTCGTTATTTATTAGAGAGTTCGAGCTATTCTTAAACAAGAAATTGCTCGGGAGGTGACTGACCAGATTGATCAGCAGATCGATGCCAGATCAGTCCAAACAGATTGCTCTCTAGTGTTAATGCTTAGACAATAATAAGAGTGATCTTATTACTTTCTAAGTATTGTGTGTGCGGAAAAATGGTGGATTTAGTGAGTGCTCTTTTATTGAAAACCTTAAGGATTAAACAGATCGTTAAAGCAGATTGATTAAGATGCAGTCTATATGAAAGAGTAGAGAGTTAGAATAATAAACAAATGAAAATAAATATGCAGAAAGATAAATGACACAGTTGTTCAACGTGGTTCGGGAAATCCCTACGTCCACGATCTGATCAAAACTAGACCAAATTATCCACTACTAGGATACTCTTCTTCTTTATACTCGTGGAGAACGAGTCACAATTATCGATCAAAGCTAGAAGGATACTTATGCACGAAGTAATGGTCGTGTCCCTTTACAACAGATTACCTCTACGTTACCACTAGAAAACTACTAGCTAGCAGGGTGATCTCCTTTCTCTCGATAAGACAGACTTGAATCGAGGTTGGGTTGATGTGGAATCACAAGTTATTTGAAACTCTTAGTCTGGTTCAGAGATTGATTTCTTGAGAGTATATTATCGATGTAGCATCTATCTTCTCCAGACTCTAATCTCCAAATATATAGGCTTTGAATTTAAAATTCTAGCCTTTGTTGATTGGTGTGAGATTGATTGTAGATTGTTAATCAATGATATCCATCATATCTGTTCTTGCCTTGTAGAAATGTTGACCCAATTCTCTAAGTATGGAAAGCAGATCGCTAACGGTTACTTTCCTTCCTTGTGTTAATCGTGGATTCTCATTCCAAACCCTATTGGATGGACTTCAATCTTGACGTGGCAAGAGGATATGATGTGTAGGATGATGTCATCTGGTGGTTTGATGACTCTATCGATCTGGTGATACGCTGTGATCATCGATCTGGTCGGTGATCTGGTTGTTGTCTGACACAGCAGGTCGATTTCTTCTTGGCGAGAAATCTTGGCCTTCATCCTATACTATTATAGAAATGACTTCTATAGGAATAATTCCTTTACATGCTAAGTCATCTCCTAATCTGTTCTCTATCAGATTTCACTTTACATGTAGTGATCTGTTGACACGTAGAACAGTTTAGCTCTAAAAAGGACTAAGTGTGTTTCGAGATATCATCATCAAAACCAAAATTACTTAAGGGTTCCCAACATAATCACTTATCATATCTATGTTACTACACCACTTCTTTATGTTCCAACATATCATCATTGAACAACGTATTTTACTACATGCTCTTCAATTTATTTTCCAAATATTTAAGGAAGATTAAGCATATTATACCTTAAACACAACATATCATATGAATACACAAACTAACCCTTCCCAACTTTTACATATAAGCTTGGAAAAATCTAAATAATTTATATATATCACTTATTATGCTTTACAAAGATCATATATCAAGTTAATTGAGGCAAATAAAATAAAATCTCCATAGCTCTTTTATCCCTAATTTTCGAAAATTACACCAACATTTATATTTTGATTTCCATCAAATTTCTTTCTAATCTTATGTTTAAACATACTTAATTACATAAATATAAACTTAATTTAAGCATAGCATCACATCATTATTAACATACTTTAAACTCAAACCCTAGGGTCATATCTTCATCTAATTCATCTTATTTCTACATACTTTCCACTTTATGCATGATTTAATCATAAAACAACAAGAAGCTTCACTAATACTTTGAATTTCCAATACTCTCTCATCATGCTTCAAAATCATAATTTATCAAAATTAAAACACATATGCATGATAGAAGATTACCATTTACCTTCAAGTAAATAAGCTTCATGACTTGATATAGCTTGAAACCACACTAATGATCTTAGGACAAGAAATATTTTTAGTTTAGAAGAGGAGAGAATTTTCGAAAATTTGGGGAGAAGAAGAGAGAATTTTATGGTTATCATGAATAGTAACATATTGGGTCTTTAAAAAGCCTTATTAAATTTCTAATAAGCAATTAAGTACTAATTAAAATTTAAGGGTATTACATTATCTCCCCCTTAAAAAAATTTCGTCCCGAAATTTAGTACCTTAATTAAATATCTCAGGATACTTCTCTTTCATTCGATCTTCCAATTCCCATGTTGCTTCTTCTGAGCCATGATGCTTCCATTGCACTTTTACTAAAGGAATAGATTTATTCCTTAGTTTTTGTTCCTTTCGATCTAAGATACATTCAGGCTTTTCTTCATAGCTTAAATCTGGTTCAGGAACTATTTCTTCTTGATGGACAATGTGTTTTGGATCAAACACATATTTTCGCAAGTGCGACAAATGAAACACATTATGTACATTACCAACATTTGGTGGCAATGCTAACCTGTAAGCTACAGATCCTACTTTTTCTAATATTTCATATGGTCTAATAAATCTCGGTTTTAGTTTTCCTTTCATACCAAATCGATGCACACCTCTAGTAGGAGAAACATTTAAGAAAACTTTATCTCCTATTTTGAAACTCAATTCAGTTCGGCGGATATCTGCATATGATTTTTGACGATCTTGAGCTTCTTGAATTCTTCTCTTTATCTGCCGTACGATTTTGACCATTTCTTCTATTGCTTCTGGTCCCAAAACTCTTCTTTCTCCTACGTCATCCCAGTAGAGAGGCGATCTGCATTTCTTACCATAAAGAGTTTCATATGGCGCCATGTTAATTGTCGCTTGATAGCTATTATTATATGCAAACTCTACCAACGGTAAAGCTTGTTCCCATTGTTCGCCTCGGTCTAATACTACTGTTCTAAGCATGTCTTCTAGTGTTTGGATAGTTCTTTCTGTTTCACCATCAGTTTGTGGATGAAAGGCTGTGTTGAAATTCAGGCGTGTTCCCAACTCTTCTTGAAAGCTCGTCCAAAATCGAGAAGTAAATTTGGAATCTCTGTCGGACGTAATGGATACAGGCACTCCATGCAAGCGAACTATTTCTCGAACATATATTTGTGCCAGCTTGTTAGCTCCATAATTGGCAGGAATTGGAATGAAATGAGCGCATTTGGTAAGTCGATCGATTATGACCCATATAACTGTATTGCCTCGTCTCGACCTAGGTAGGCCAGTTACAAAATCCATGGTTATATGGTCCCATTTCCATTCAGGAATTTCCAAAGGTTGCAGCTTTCCATAGGGTCGCTGATGTAATGCTTTGACCTGTTGACAAGCTAAACACCGTTCTACGAATGAAGCTATATCTTGCTTCATTCCAACCCACACAAACTTTTGTTTAAGATCTTGATACATTTTTGTACTTCCCGGATGAGAGGTATAAAGTGAATTATGAGCTTCATCCATAATTTCATTCTTTATTATCTCATTATTAGGTACACATATCGTATCTCTAAACATGATTGCATTATCCTCTGCTTCATGATAAAACACATACGCATGATAGAAGATTACCATTTACCTTCAAGTAACTAAGCTTCATGACTTGATATAACTTGAAACCACACTAATGATCTTAGAACAAGAAAAATTTTTAGTGTAGAAGAGGAGAGAATTTTCAAAAATTTTATGGTTATCATGAATAGTAACATATTGGGTCTTTATATAGGTAATGATTAATTTCATTTGGAATTAATTAATTAGGATGATTATTCATCACTTCTACCATATTCTAGAAAATTTTTATGGTTATCTCTCCATAATTATATGCTAGCATTTTCTAGATCATGTTTAAGTCACACTTAGATCACCTATCTTCACTAATTACAACTAAGTACCTTAAAATTTTAAAATTTCCTATTTGTTTTTTTATTTCTGAAGGATGCCAAGCCTTATTAAATTTCTAATTAGCAATTAAGTACTAATTAAAATTTAAGGGTATTACATGTATACATTTATGTCAATGACTAGTCAATGTCATATAACATTAATCTAAAAGTTCTCACGATTTTGTGTTATCAAGTATAAACAATTATCTATATTCATGGCCTAAATATGGAATTGTGAATAAAATGACATGAATTGAATTCAAAATTTGCTCAAACAAAAAATACATAAGTTTGAATATCTTTAATTAGCATGACATATAATTTGAAATGTTAGTTTTTTAGATTAATGATAAAAGAAAATACATGTAAAGTATAATAAGAAAATACATTTAAAATATCTAACCACTAATATATGTGGATTATTCGAATAATAAGATAATTAAAAGTATGCTATAACCATCATATGTGGATTTTTAAATTTTCATTACATTTGGAAAAACATATAACCTGATATATGATATATATAAATAAATAAGAATATTATACATTATTTTTTATTTATATATTATTATTTTAGTGAAAAATATAAAATTTCAATTTTTATTGTTTATATTGAGACATATATATGGATTGTCAGAATAATAAGATAATTAAAAATATGTTATAAATTATAAATTTCATTTTTTTTAAATAATGTGAAATCTAGAAATTTTCAAATAAATTAGTTATCAAAATATACATATCAAACTAATATATCAATATATATATATATATATTATATTTTAAAAATGATACTTAAATATGGAATAATATATTATACAATATATAATATACATAGAAATAAAAATATAATATATATATCATATGCCTACATTTCTAATAATAAAATAGAATATATTATATATGATTAATATGATTTTTTAATCTCAAATAAGCTAGATAAATATGAATGAAATTATTTGAGAGTGCCACATAGGATTAAAAACATAATGATATTAATAATATATAGATATCATTACAAATATTTTTTAAAGTTTTTGAAAATTGAGGATGTTGTGCTATTGTCCGCCTCACACAGACCTTAAACAGTGTTTTAAAAACCGTATCGGACCGGTCGGCTTGACGAGCTTAACCGCGAACCGGTCAATCAATTGGTTTGATTATGTTATTTTGGGGTAATTCAAATAACCGAATGCGAACCGGTAAAAACCAGCTAGGACCAGTGAACCGGAAATCCGATTCATTAATTTTTTTTTTAATTATCTTTTGGGAAATGTTATAAATAAAGATTTAACCCTTAACCTCATCTAAAATATACAAACTATGTAACCATCTAAGCTAATTAAGACATTTATTTATTGAAATTTAGTTATTAAATTTAATATAGTATTACTTTTATTATATATAAATACTTAAAACTCTAACTACTATTATTTTTTTATTTTATTAAAAATATTATTAAAATTATCATTATTAAACTTTAAAATTATTATAAAAGACATTACTAATTTTTTTAGTCCCAAAAGAGCTAATAAGTGTTTTCTTGACTGTAAGTTTAAGCACACTTAACTTGTAAGTTTAGTTTTTCTGTAACAAAGAACTAAAGAGATACAAAAAAGGCTTTGAGTATGTGAGTAACAGTGATTAAAAATAACTGTTGGGAACCCCACTAATATTTTAAGTTTTGATGATGTTCTCTCAA
>JAPKLX010000429.1:69599-82479 GCA_026898415.1 Leonotis leonurus | reverse complement strand
CCCCCCCCCATACACCAAACCTTGCTCTTTCGGGACCAACAATAACTTAAATAAAGTTTTCTTTTTTTTGAAAGGAAATAACTTAAATAAAGTTAAATCAAATTTGTGCGTGGAAGTTGGTGGTTAAAACTCTTATTAATATGAAAACAGTTTTCTTAACTCAAGTAGTTAGCAAATTGTTTAATAGTTTATGATATGCAAGTAGTGAAAAATCAAAGCAAAGATAGAAAGATAAGAACACACAAGTTTAACGTGGTTTGGGTAAAACAACCCTACGTCAACGGCTCAATCAGAATTAGATTGAAATTCATTAACTCTCCTTTCTTTATACTCGTTGAGTACGAGACACAAGGATGAATTAAAACAAGATTTTATCTTTGTGCACGAGTTTAGGGTCGTGACTCATTTACAACTTACATGTTTCGAAGATTGAAAACTACAATGTAAGAAAACACTAACTACGATAACGCTTGATGTTTGGTTTTGAGTTGGTAAGATTTCCAGAAAATATAAGCCTTCAAGCTGGGTTAGCACTTAGAGAATTCTGGAGAACTTGAAGTGCTTTGAACGATGAATGCTTGAAGATTTGAGCAGAGTTTAAGTTTAGTAATTTCAAGAATTTTCGTACTCTTCTCTTTAAGTGAAGGTGGTATTTATAGAATCATGGCTGGAACTATCCGTTAGAGAGATGAAGTGTCATTCTTCATCGCATTAATTGCAACATTAAATGCACGGTAAAGTGATGATACACGCGCTGCCTATAATGCTTGTTGTTCCACCTTTCACGCGATTTTCTAGTATTTTGCCATAGAAGGAATGATTTTCCGTACTTCCACTTTGATATTCTTGTACTTCATTCCTAAAAATACCCCCTTTGATGTGACAACACACTGGATGGTTGACTTATGACAAATCTAGGTGTGTCAGTAGTCCACCATAGTTATCGTATGGACCAACTAGCTGTTGGTAATCTTGCAGCTCGTTAGTAACGATTTGGCCAATGATCTATCAATCAAATATCAATTTATTTGAGTCCAAATTCATACTTTGTTTCTTCACCTTGATTTCTGAGCCAATTTTGAGTTGAACAATGGGATAAAAATTGGATAGATCGTTTGGTATCGATCTGGTATTTTTGGATTAGTGCATTTTTAAGTGTAGGCATCGATCTGTTTGACACCAGATTTTTTCCAAAAATGGCTCATTGTTTTCTGAGATACTATTCTAAGGAATCAACTCGTTCTCTATATGATAGATAATTTGGCATCGACCTGTTCTTTAAAAACTATCCAATTGTTCCTTCTACAACTAGATATTCCTATAAGTAAGTTTGAAAATTCAAACATCCTTTTCACAATATCGATCTTTATAAAATTTAAACTCATAAAATAAACTAAGTCTAAAACAATAAAAGGTAGTTCTAACAAGGAATACAACTAGCTGCTAAAATAGGGACAAATCGTTATGATCGATCTGCTCCTTTACAATTTTAGCTAATTATTAAAATAAATTGTACCCGTTCTTATAACAATCAATATGTCCAAGATAGCTAATAAGAATAATACATGTCATTTAAAGATCGACCTGCTTCTTTTATAAATTGAGTTGTTCTTTAACAAATGATATTGATAGCTTAGTTTTAAAGAACTTATAATTTCTAAGTATTGTTTCGACATCATCAAAACTTAATTAAATTCGTGGGGTTCTCAACAATTTCCCCCTTTTTGATGATGTCGAAACCACACTTCACAAATTTTCTTAAGTGTAAAACAACTGATGGTTATAGCAAGCAATTAATATGCATGAAGAAATTAAAAAAATAAATAACAAGCATAATAACATTGTTTGTACAAAGACATATTGTCATTAGGTTATTTTTAGAATCAAGCACTTTAGACTTTTCATTAATCAGATAATCTGTTACAAGATGGAAGTATTAACTTAAACAACTATGAAAGTGATAGATTACAAAAGGAAAAGTTTCAAAAGTTTAAAATCCTCATTGCTGGGGAGGTTATTGGGATGTATCCTACTATTGATGTTGCTATTGTTGTTGTCATTTTTGTGTGCTCTTCTCCTATCGACCAGCTCTCTCTGCCTTTCTTCTGATGGCACTTTGAAAATGGCATAGATCCCATTATAAATTTTCTTGCAATCCTTGTTGTCCAGATTGGTAGGATAGCCAAGCTTTTGTGCAGTTTTGTTGATGAGATTGATAATTGCAGTGGATCGGGTTCTGTGCTACCTGGGATATGAGGAGAAATCATTAAATCTTTCTTTCGAGCAATTAGATTGATATTCATCATTGCAGATTGCCTATGCAGATTGATATTCTTCAAGTACTCCCTAAACATCTCATCCGCAGATCCACCTTGATACTTTGGATCCACGAGGTAGTAATGCTCCATTACAAAGCCTTTCACAATCCTCTGCCATTATGAGGTATGCTTCTTATGTATCCACAGATGGCTTTGTGGATCTGTGAGTTGAAATTTATTCCAAAACCTTGCCTCAGGGTTTATGCTTTCTTCTCCAAACTCTGGAGGCGAGTTTTCTTCCTTTTCTCTCTCGGCTATAGCAGCTTGTCTCGCTTTTTTTGCGGCATGAAGTTTCCTAAACTCTGGATTGTTGATTTAATCCTCCTTATACCCAACAAAATTCTGCAGCCTCATCCTTATCGGTGTAAATGTCTTTCCCTTTATCTTTCCTTGAAGGATGACCAGCAGATGGCTAGCCCTTCTTGCTAGCCTTCTTGCTTCAGCTGCCTGCTTGCCCTTAGCAAGGTGTTTCTTCTTAGCAGCTGATTCTCCTTTTCTCTTCACAACTTTCACATGGCCTCCTTCTCCTTCATTTACATCTCCCTTTTCGACATCATCTATAAAGTCTTTTGATAGAATGAGTCGAAGGGAGGCATTTTCTTCTTGTAGCTCCTTGATCTTTGTTTCTGTATCGCTCTTGAACTGCAGGCAAGTAGAAACATTGCATGTTAGCTCATCGAACTGCTTCTGATTAGCCTTGTTGCATGCAGCAAGCTTGGTCAACAGGGTGCCATCCGTTTTCTTTATCTCCATGATTGTGTTGTTGATGGCAAATACTCCATCGTCTGTGGGTACATCGGCCTCCTGTAGAGCAGCTGACAATTTCTTCTTTACAACATCTAGAATTGTCGTCTTTTCCATGTCTTGGTACTACCTCCGAACCTCTTGCTTTACCTTTAGAACCATGGCCTCTCCTTTCTTAAACTTCTCTTCGACCTGATCAACATCTTGTCAGAGCAGATCAATCTGAGCATTGGTTTCCTCTTTTTACTTATCGAATGCTGCGCGATCACTATCAAGGGATTTATGCAGCTCGTCCGACAAGGCTTTGTGTGCCTTAGAAAAATTTTCTTCTGTGGCCTGGATGTTAGGGTTTGTATAACTCAAAGCATGCTTTATGCTTAGATGATGTATCAAACTTATTTTCATTTTTATTTTAATGAGAATAAATATTTCTATCATTGGTTTGTTATTTATTATCTTGCTTTATTAAATTACAAACAAAGTTGATGGGAACCCTTCACAAGATTTAGTTTTGATGATGTTCTTTCGAAACACACTTAAAATTATTTTATTTTTTGTTTGCTAGACTTAGCTTGCTTTAACATGTAACAGATCACTATTATTATAAAGTGATCTTGATAGAAAGCAAGTCTATAGAAGTAATCTAGTTAGATAGTCTTCTGTTAGGGTTTGTATAACTCAAAGCATGCTTTATGCTTAGATGATGTATCTGTATCAAACTTGTTTTCATTTTTATTTTAATGAGAATAAATATTTCTATCATTGGTTTGTTATTGATTATCTTTCTTTATAATTACAAACAAGGTTGATGGGAACCCTTTACAAAATTTAGATTTGATGATGTTCTTTTAAACCACACTTAGAATTATTTTATGTTATATTTGCTAAACTTAGCTTGCTTTAACATGTAACACATCACTATTATTATAAAGTGATCTTGATAGAAAACAAGTCTTAGACCAGGTTAGTTGATGACTTAAAGTGTAAAGGATTCTGTCCTATAGAACCTATTCTAGAGCAGATCACCTAAGTCATCTGGTACACGATCTGTTACCCGATGTACTTAGAACAAATCCCACCTCACTTGCCATGTCATCTAATCTCATGGAGAAGGAGAATCTATCAATTTGAGATCAAGAATGGAAGAAGAATCAATTGGAGCATGAAGAAGGAAAGAGATCAATCAATCTATCTGCTTTCCATAAATCAGAGATACGGTCAACCATTTCTACAAAGCAAGAGGAGATATTCTGGGATTCATATCTCTTGATTGACAACCAACATTTATCTTAACCCTTAGAATTCAAATTCTACACCTATAAAAGCTTGGAACAACATCTGGAAGAGTACACGATATACGATCATCAAGCAAGCAAGCTGAAACTCTGCCAAGAAATCAACTCAATTATTGAAGAATACAACGAGGAGATTTCACAATCCAGATTGTGTTCGATCTATTCTTGATCTAAATCACACCAAACTCGATTTAAGTCTGTCTTATCGAGAGGAAGGAAGAAGATAGCTTCACTAGCTAATAGTTTTCTAGTGGATTAACTTGAAGGTATCTTGTAGCAGATTTATCTGCAAGTTGTAAAGGGACACGACCCTTATTCGTGCATAAGTTTCACTCTAGTTGTGATTAGAAATTGTGGCTCATTCTCAGTGAGTATAAAGAAGAGAGTATCCTAGTAGTGGATAACCAATCTAGTTTTGATTCGACCATGGACGTAGGGGGTTTCCTGAACCACATAAAAACAACTGTGTGCTTGCTTTACTTTACGCATTTACATTTCCAGTTGTTCATTCACTAATGCTGCACTTGCAATCAAACTTGCATATCTTTAATCAATTTGTTAATCGATCTAGTTAATATTTTCAAAGGTTTTCTAATAAGAGCAACTGACTAAGTCCACCATATTCCGCACACTACGCTCTGCTAGATAACAAGATCACTCTTGCTATCTGCTTAGCCTAACATACAAGAGAGAACTTAGCTGGACAGATCATCAGTCGATCTGGTCTGTCAAACCTGAGCAATTTCCTTTGAGAAAGCTTAATCTCTCTAAGTTAAATAGTCAAGTAAACTGAAAAGTTTTTATTTGGTGTATTCCCCCCCCCATACACCAAACCTTGCTCTTTCGGGACCAACAAGTGGTATCAGAGTAGTAGTTGCAAAGACCATTATTTCTGTTTCATAGGGTTGAGACCTGCGTGGTCAACTTGAATTGATCTTTTGTCATTAGAGCATGCGAGGAATTCTCTATCCATGGTGTTGGGAACCCTAAATAGGTTTAGTATTGATGATGGTATCTCGAAACACACTTAGCTAGTTTTAAGCATAATCTGTTCTTCATGTAAAAAACCAGATCACTATAGATAAGGTGAATCCCGTTATGGAACAGATTAGGAGATGACTTAAAATGTAAGGGAGATGTTCCTATAGAAGTCAATCTCAAACTAGAATAGGATGAAAATCAAAGCTTTATGCCAAAGAAGAAATGATCTGCTGTAACAGACAGCGACCAGATCGATGCCTACAGCGATAAACCAGAACGATTAAGTCATCAAACCATCAGCTGACATCATCCTACACATCATATACACTTGCCACGTCAAGATCAAAATCCATCCAACAGGGTTTGGAAAGAAGATCTTCGCCTAAACATATAAGGAAAGAGACCGTTAGCAATCTGATTTCCATAAATCAAAGACTAAATCAACCTTTCCTATATGGCAATAACAGATATGATGGAAACCATTGATTGGCAATATACCATCTATCTCACGCCAATCAACAAAGGCTAGAATTTCAAATTCAAAGCCAATATAGTTGAAGACAATCTGGAAATAGACAGAACACGCGTAAGCTATACTACTATTATTTCTTCCAAAGTATTCTGCACTCCAGACTTAGAGCTTCAACATCCTGTGATTCTACATCACACCAACCACCTCGATTCAAGTCTGTCTTGTCGAGAGAAAGAAGATCACCCTGCTAGCTAGTAGTCTTCTAGTGGTAACGTAGAGGTAATCTGTTGTAAAGGGACACGACCCTTACTTCGTGCATAAGTATCACTCTAGTTGTGATTGGTACTTGTGACTCGTTCTCCACGAGTATAAAGAAGCAGAGTATCATAGTAGTGGATAATCTGGTCTAGTTTTGACCAGATCGTGGACGTAGGGATTTCCCGAACCACGTTAAACGACTGTGTGCTTTACATTCCTGCATTCTTTATTTCTTCAGTTGTTTATTATTCTAACCTCTGCACTATCATCCATCTGCATCTCAATCAATCTCCTAATCAATCTGATTAATATTTAAAGGTTTTCTAAAACAAGAGCAATCACTAATCCACCATTATTCCGCACTCACTCTACTCTCAGAAAGTAATAAGATCACTCTTATTATCTGCTGAGTGTTTACACTAAGAGAGTAATCTGATTGGACTAAACCAGCTACTGATCTGTATATCGATCTGTTTAGTCACTGCCGAGCAATTTCTTGTATAGAATAGCTTGAGCTCTCTATAAACCGTCAAGTAAAACTGAAAAGTTAGTATTTGGTGTATTCCCCCCCATACACCACACCTTGCTCTTTCGGGACCAACAAGTGGTATCAGAGCAGTGGTTCAAACTGACCATTGTTTTGTTTCACAAGGATAAAACCTGCGTGGTCTACTTGAATAGATCTAGGAAAACCTTTTTCATTCACGTGCATTCTACTTGTTATGGAGTCATCTGTTATCAGGGCTTGCGAAGAATTCTCTATTCAAGGATATAGAGAATGGAGCTTCAGGATCAAGATATGCCTTAAAGCCCATCATTGCTTAATGTGGAAAGTAATTGAGGAAGGGCCATTGGCAATTACAGAAGAAACTACTCGTATCACTGAGACAGGAGCGGTTAAAGAAACCGTACTAAAGGATCCCAGAAAATATACCTCTGAAGAAAGGAGAGAAGCAAATCTTGATGATTTTGCTAAGGGAATCATCTCCAGCACAGTCAAAGGCATACATCTGGCCAAAATCCAAGATTTGGATACTGCCAAAGAGATGTGGGAAGCCCTAAGAGACCTAGCTTTGGGATCTGAAGTAATGATTGAGAATAAGCTCTCTCTAGCCTGCAATAAATATGACGAATTCAAAATGAAACCAGGCGAGACAATAGAACAGATGAAGATGAGATTCACTGGAATTCTCCTTGAGATATCTGCGTTCAAAAAGAACAAATATACTCAAAGGGAGAAAAACATGAAAGTTCTTAGAGCTCTTCCACCAAGCTGGGAGATCTATGCTGCAATGCAACCTCTAAGAGCAGATTTTAATGATCTGTCCACTGAAGCCCTATTTGATCATCTCGAAGGTCATGAGTGTGACATTCAAAGAATTCGAGGAACAGATCATCTGTCCAAAAAGGCAGAAAGCAGTTCAAAGAAGGACAAAGAGGTAGCCTTCAAAGCGAAGAGCAACCCAGATGATCCTTCTGAGTCTGCTACTCCAGATGAAGAGAAAGGCTATGACAAACTCTTAAAAGAGTTTGCAATGATTGCCAAGCGAATGGACAAAATGGAGACCAGATCAAGGAAATTCAGACGCTTCTACAAAGATAACAAAAGAAACTTCAACAAGAAGTATGACAATGATCGATCTGATAACAAGAATGAGTCTAAGAAGCAGACTGCTAAAACAACAAAGACTTCTAGCTCTACAGACTACACCTGCTTTGAATGTGGCAGAACAGGTCACTTCAAAACAGACTGTCCTGATCTGTCCAGAAGTCAGAGAGAAGAGCTAAGAGCCAAAAGAGATCGAAAGCATAAATATGAGCGCGAAGCCATGATAGCTGAACAGAACTCAAGCAGCTCAAGTCATTTCTCAGACAGCTCATCAGAAAATGATGAAGCTTTCATTGCTGAAGACGAAGAAAGCTGGAATGAATGCTATGTGGGATTGGACAACGGTCTAGATGAAGTTGAGGTAAATTATTGCTACTCAAATTCCTCAGATAATAATAATGATCTTGAACAGGGAAATGAAGATCAAGCAGAATACTCATGGGATGAAATATATGAAATGTTCAAAAGCTACTCAAGCATCAAGAGATTGTTCAGAGAAGTTGTTGAAGAAAACGACAGATTAAAGAAAACTGAGCAGATTCTAAGTACTGCAAACACACAGTTTGTTGCTAAAATAAACGATCTGGAAGAACAGATCAAGAGTAAAGACAGTGAGATTCACTCACTTAATTCAAAAGTCAAGGATCTGGTTACCAGGAACAATATTGCTGAGGAAAAGATCAAGAAAGGAAAGGAAATGATTTACAAGAGTGATGAGCGTGCCAAGTTGCTAATCAATATGCAACAAAAGGGCACATCTGGATTAGGATATCCAGGTCACTCAGAAAAGTCCTCTGGAACTATAAATTTCGTACCAGAAAGGAAGCAAATACCAGATCAAGTGAAAAACTTGAAGAACAAGAAAGGTTATCCTCAAAAGATGATAATTAAAGATGCAAGGAACAGACAGTATCATCAAACAAAGGGACAACCAGCTAACTACACAGAAACAGAGCACATCCAAAGAGCAAATGTCAACAGGACAAAAATTGTCAACAGGACAATACATGCTAAGAAAAGGTTGAAGAAGGATGAAACAGAGAGATATCATCCGTCTGAAATTCACTCCGTATCTAAAGTAAATAATGAGGGAAACACCATTACTTGCTATGCTGCTGTTCCCAACCCTAGAATGTTCTGGATTCGAAGAGGATTGTTTGCTAATAATCAAGCACCCAAACGTTGAAAGGGTAGCTAAGTGTGATTAATTGCAGGATCAAAGAACTGCAAGAAGGAGTAAGATAGCAAGAGGAACTATCTGGATTATAGATAGTGGTTGTTCAAAACACATGACATGTGACAAGAATCTACTATCAGATTACATAGAGAAACCAGGCCCACAGGTCACTTTTGGATGTAATTCAAAAGGATATACCAGAGGGTATGGAAACATTACAGTTGGCAAAACCACAATCACAAATGTGTCATATGTTGAGGGTCTTAGCCACAATCTGTTTTCTGTAAGTCAGTTTTGTGCTAATGGCAATCAGATTGTTTTTTATTCTAACAACTGTCTGGTGAAGAACAAGGAAGGAGATGAAATACTCCTTACCGGCAAATTGCAGGATAGATTATATATTGTCCAGTGGACAAATCAGATCGAGATCTGCTTAGTCACTAAGACTGTATCAGAAACAAGCTGGTTATGGCATAAGAGATTAAGTCACCTTAATTTCAAATCAATCAATAGGATTGCCAAGGAAAGGTTAGTGGAAGGACTGCCAGATCAAGTGTATGATAAAGACCACATATGTGATGCCTGTCAAGCTGGGAAGCAAACCAAATCATCCTTTGCCAGCAAAATAGCTCACTCAACAACAAGGATACTAGAGATGTTACATCTTGATCTGTTTGTACCAGTCAAACCACTAAGTATCAATGGGAGAAAGTACACATTGGTAATAATAGATGATTACTCAAGATTCACTTGGGTCATCTTTCTGCTAAAGAAGAAAGAAACCCTAGACAATCTCCCTGACTTTCTACACAAGATCACTAAACAAAAAGAGATTAGCATAACCTCTATCAGAACAGATCGAGGAACAGAATTTCTAAACCAGAAGATCGAAGCATATTGCAACAAGATGGGAATTACTCATCAAACGTCTGATGTTCGAACTCCCCAACAGAATGGAGTTGTTGAAAGGAGAAACAGGTCTTTAAAAGAAGCAGCCCGTACAATGCTTAATGCAACCAACCTACCAAAGAAATTCTGGGCTGAAGCCATATATACAGCATGCTACACTCAAAACAGATCATCCATCACACTCAGACATGGAAAGACTCCATATGAAATATGGAACAACAGAAAGCCTAAGATTTCTTATTTTAGAACCTTTGGTTGCTTATGTTACATACACAATAATGAGAAATCTCAGTTGAAAACTTTTGATAGCAAAACCGACCCTGGAATATTCTTAGGATATTCTGATGTCAGTAAAGCCTATCGAGTTTTCAACAAGAATTCTCATATTATGGAAGTAACACCTCATGTTGTTTTTGATGAGTCTATTATTGAGTACAGATCACTAACTGAAAAGCAGACAGAGCAAACAGAAAATCAGGCGACAACCAGAAGAATGAATAATCTGTTGCTGGAAGACATTCTTATCTGGAACTCGAAGAGTGAAGATGAAGAAACTATCACTCCACCTGCTGCTGAAGAGATCACATAGCAAGAGGGAACTCTGCACAATCTGGATGAAAACAGATCATCAACAGAAAACAATGAAACAACTACTACAAGCAATGATCAACATTCAGAAGAAAGTCCAGATGAGAATCCATTTCAAGCTATATCAACAACACACCCTGAATTTGAGGAACCAACAGATCAACCTGATCCTGAGTTATCTGATGAAGAAATGACCAGGAGAAGAAGATGGATACAAGACCATCCACCAGAACAGATCGTTGGGAACCCATCAGATCGTGTAAAGACCAGAAGAATGCATGGAGAAAGTGCATTGTTGAGTTGTTATCTCTCTCGCATGGAGCCATCTGATGCTCATGAAGCACTCCAAGATGCAGATTGGATAATAGCAATGCAAGAAGAACTCAATGAGTTCGAAAGAAATGAAGTCTGGTATCTCGTGGACAGACCCAAACACCAAGGAGTAATAGGTGTAAAATGGGTGTTCAAAAACAAACGAGATGAGAATGGTGAAGTAGTCAGAAACAAAGCCAGATTGGTAGCTAAAGGCTATAATCAACAAGAAGGCATTGATTTTGATGAAACATTCGCACCAGTAGCCAGATTAGAAGCAATAAGACTGTTTCTAGCATATGCTACTCACAAACGGTTCAAGGTATACCAGATGGATGTCAAAAGTGCCTTCCTCAATGGTATCCTTGAAGAATAAGTATATGTGGAACAACCACCTGGATTTGAAGAGGCTGATCCAGATCAGAAAGTATACAGACTGACTAAGGCAGTTTATGGTCTAAAACAAGCCCCTAGAGCTTGGTATGAGACCTTATCAACCTTTCTACTAGAATCTGGATTCAGAAGAGGATCTGTTGATAAGACCTTGTTTATTATCAAAGTCAAAGAAAACATTCTCTTAGTCCAGATCTATGTAGATGATATCATCTTTGGATCTCAATCTACCTATCTGTGTGACAAATTTGCTGAACTTATGAAAAATAAGTATCAAATGTCCATGATGGGAGAAATAAGTTTCTTCTTAGGTTTGCAGGTCAAGCAGCTACCAGATGGTATCTTTATTAATCAGACAAAATACATCAATGATCTGCTGGTTAAGTTTGGATTAAAAGACAGTAATCCAGTGAAAATCTCAATGCAGACCAATGGAAAGATTGATCCAGATCCCGAAGGAAAACCAGCTAATATTACACAATATAGAGGGATCATAGGATCACTACTCTACCTAGATATCAAGCAAATCCCAAAGAGTCTCACATGGAAGCAGCTAAGAAGATACTAAGATATCTTAAGGGAACAGCCCATATAGGATTATGGTATCCATGTGAAGACAATTTTGAGCTAACTGGATACACTGACTTAGACTACGCTGGATGTAAACTGGACAGAAAGTCAACATCTGGTACATGTCAGTTTCTAGGAAATAAACTGATTTCTTGGTTCTCAAAGAAACAGACATCGGTTGCCACTTCAACTACAGAAGCAGAATATATGGCAGCTGGAAGTTGTTGTGCACAAATACTGTGGCTCAGACAACAACTTAAAGACTATGAAATTGATGTCAAGGAAATACCAATTTTCTGTGACAGCTCAAGTGCTATAGCAATCACACAGAACCCAGTGTTGCACACCAGATGCAAACATGTTGATGTGAGACATCACTTCATAAGAGACCATGTTGAAAGAAAACATGTACAGATCGAGAAAATACACACTGAAGTTCAGAGAGCAGATATTCTCATTAAGGCATTACCAGAAGAAAGATTTAAGATGCTTTGTGGAAAACTAGGACTCTTAAATCTTGAAAATAGGACCAGATTGACATAAACCAGATCAATCTCGATATTCCAGCATGGAATCAAAACCAGATCATCATGGTCCAGATTGATAAAATCCAACAAGGACTTGATACCAGATCACCAAGTCTATGTCAATACAGATTGAGCAAATTCCAACTGGGAATTATTGAAGAAATCAACCAGATCAATAGTTCTCATCATAAAAGAGATTGACCTTAACCAGATTACCTAATGCCACGTGGATATTGAATTAATATTTTCATTAATTATTCCATTACTTGGTTAAGGGGGAAAAGTCAACTATATACGGCAACTAATTATCTTTACTCTGTCATTAGATATCAAAATCTTATCATCTAATTAACTCATATTCATCATCATCTATCCTAAGAATATTCTAGGGTCAGTTTTGCTATCAAAAGTTTCCAATTGTGATTTCCCATTATTGTGTGTGTAACACAAACAGCCAAAAGTACGAAAATAAGAAATCTTAGGCTTTCTGCTGTTCCATATCTCATATGGTGTCTTTCCATGTCTAAGTGTAATGGATGATCTGTTTTGAGTGTAGCAGGCTGTGTAGATTGCTTCTGCCCAGAATTTCTTTGGTAGATTGGTTGCATTGAGCATTGTGCGAGCTGCTTCCTTAAGTGATCTTTTTCTCCTCTCAACAACTCCATTCTGTTATAGACAATCTTATCTTAACTTGAATTACTATCGGTTTACTCTTTTTCGGGTCATT
>JAPKLX010000429.1:9291-49599 GCA_026898415.1 Leonotis leonurus | reverse complement strand
GCAGGCTGGGAAAGAAAGTGTTGGTGTGTGGGGCCAGTACGTCAATTTTGATGGGCGCTCCCGATCCAACAAGCCTGCATACAGCGAAGGAACGACAAATGAGGCCTGTAATCTCTACCTTGACATGAATGATGCTAGAGACTTGGTTGAAGGCATAAGAGAAGCAGCTGCAAAGGCAAAAATCCAGATCACTGCCCCAGAAAGGGAATTCAAAACATGTCCAACCATTCCAGGGACTGATCTGCCTGATAAGACCTTTCTGCTCACCTATATAAACCAGCTCGCGGAGAACAGAGGGTACAAAGTTGACGCAGATGACCCTGACTACATAAGGATAAGAGAGGGTGTTTATGAATGTGTGCAGCTGATCTCAGATGAGACAAGGGCTAAGATGAAGAGACAATAGGAAGAGAGTAGAAAGAGCAGATAGCTATATTTTTTTTATGATCTGCACTTCTTACCTTTGTCATGATTATCTGTAAACTTTATTCTCCCTTATCTATGAAGTTTGCATTTGTAGTTTCTGATGACAACCCCTAATTGTCCAGAACATATATAAACTGTCTTAAATCGTTATAACCTAAATAACGAACAATCATCTATCTGGTCATCAACCCAGATCACTCTTAAGAGTTGCTAGGATATTATTGTGAAGTGTGGTTTTGACATCATCAAAAAGGGGGAAATTGTTGGGAACCCTAAGTAACTTAGTTTTGATGATGGTCTTTCGAAACACACTTAGCTTTCTTAGAGTTTAAACTGTTCTACATGTTAAACAGATCACTAGATATAAAGTGTACTCTGTTATGTAACAGATTAAGAGATGACTTGAAATGTAAAGGAAATATCCCTATAGAAGTCAATCTCAACTTAGTATAGGATGAAGGTCAAGATTTCACGCCAAAAGGAATCGATCTGCTGTAACAGACAGAGACCAGATCGATGACCAGATCGATGCCTTCAGCGAGGAACCAGAACTATTGAGTCATCAATCCACCAGCTGTCATCATCCTACACATCATATGCTCTTGCCACGCCAAGATTAAAGTCCATCCAACTGGGATTGGAAAGAAGATCTTCGGTTAACATATAGAAGGAAAGAGACCGTTAGCAATCTGCTTTCCATAACTCAAAGATTGAGTCAACCTTTCCTATATGGCAAGAACAGATATGATGGAAATCATTGATTGGCAATATACCATCTATCTCACGCCAATCAACAACGGCTAGAATTTTAAAATTTAATGCCTATATAGTTGAAGTTAGAGATCTGGAGAAAAGTAGAGAACACACGCGAGCTATACTGCTGTCATACTTTCAAGCAATCAATCTGCTATCCAGACTTAGAGCTTCAACACTCTGTGATTCTACATCACACCAACCACCTCGATTCAAGTCTTTCTTATCGAGAGAAAGGAGATCACCCTGCTAGCTAGTACTTTTCTAGTGGTAACGTAGAGGTAATCTGTTGTAAAGGGACACGACCCTTATTTCGTGCATAAGTATCTCTCTAGTTGTGATTGATACTTGTGACTCGTTCTCCACGAGTATAAAGAAGCAGAGTATCCTAGTAGTGGATAATCTGGTCTAGTTTTGACCAGATCGTGGACGTAGGGTTTTCCCGAACCACGTTAAACAACTGTGTGCTTTACATTCCTGCATCTTTAATTTCTGTTGTTTATTATTCTAACCTTCCACACTAGCATTCGATCTGCATCTCAATCAATCTCCTTAACAATCTGGATAATTCCTAAGGTTTTCTAAACAAGAGCAATCACTAATCCACCATTATTCCGCACTCACTCAACACTCAGAAAGTAATAAGATCACTCTTATTATTAGCTAAGTGTTTTCACCAAGAGAGTAATCTGTTTGGACTAAAACTGCTATCGATCTGCACATCGATCTGTCTAGTCATCTATCGAGTAATTTCTTATACAGAATAGCTTGAACTCTCGCACAACTTGTCAAGTAAACTTAAAAGTTTGTATTTGGTGTATTCCCCCCCCCCCCATACACCAAACCTTGCTCTTTCGGGACCAACAAACTCCAAGTTGTGCCATACCCTACTTGCGAATCGTGCTTAGAAGGTAAAATGACCAAGAGACCTTTCAAGGTCAAAGGAAATAGAGCCCAAGATGTATTGGATATCATTTACTCTGACGTTTGTGGTCCAATGTCGACCCAGGCCACAGGTGGCATGTAGTATTTCATCACTTTCATTGATTATTAGTCCAAATATGTATATGTCTTGATCCACCACAAGTCAGATTCCTTTCAGAAATTTAAGGAATTCAGGGGACTTGTGGAGAATCGTCATGCAAAGACTATCAAGTGTGTGCGTTCTGATAGCGGAGGCGAGTACCTCAGTGCTGTGTTTTTGAACCATTTGTCGGAAGCATGGATTTAATCCCAGTTAACTGCACCGGGTACACCCTAGCAAAATTGTGTAGTAGAAAGGACGGTCTAGAAACGGCAGTTTAGACATTGAACTTGGTACCATCCAAGTCGGTCCCTAAGAAACTGATTAAGCTGTGGACTGAGCACCAGCCTAGTCTAAGGCATCTCAAGGTGAGGGGTTGTCCAGCACACGTGCTAGAAATGGACGCCGACAAGTTGGCACCTGGTACTGACTAGTGTCTCTTCATAGGCTATTTTAGAGGGACGAAAGGGTGAGAGTTTTATAGTCTCAGAGTTTGAAAGGTCGCGATTAGCACTCACGCTCGATTTCTAGAAGAAGACTATGTGAACAACAACATGTCCAGAAGCGAGGTAGTTCTCGGGGAAATGAGAACTACAACTTTTCCAAATTCATAAGAAACACAAAGACCACCAACACCAACCTAAATACATGTACCATCTGTAGTGGAGCCTCGTCGTAGTGGGAGGGTTGTTGCCAACCTGACCAATTCATTGGAGTGAGAGAGACATCTGACTTTGTCCCATACCTAGATGAATCGGACCCATGGAATTAAAAAGAGGAGGTCCATAACAAGGATTGTCACATCTGGAAAGAGGCGATGGAGTCCGAACTGTAGTCCATGGTAGATAAGAAAATATACGAGCTAGTTCATCTGCCCGAAGGCTGCGAAGCCATAGGGAGTAAATGGGTCTTCAAGCGGAAACAAGGACCCGACAGAAACATCATAGTCTTCAAGGCTAGACTAGTAACAAATGGTTATACTCAAAAGGAAGGTATCAATTACGATGAGACCTTCTCACCAGTAGCCATTCTCAAGTCTATTTGTATACTCTTGTCAATCGCCGCACATATGGATTGTGAAGTATGACAAATAGATGTCAAGAAAGCTTTCCTAAACAGAAGTCTTTAATAAAATATCCATATGCAACAACCCGAGGGCTATGCAGTTCAAGGAAAGGAACACATGGTGTGGAAGCTTAAGAAGTCCATATAAGGACTTAAGAAAGCGTCACGATCATGGAACCTTTGTTTCGATCAGGTTATCAAGTCCTATGGATTTGATCAGTACCCTGACGAAAGCTGTGTGTGCAAGAAGTGTGTGGGTAAGACAAGTTATTTTCTTGGTGCTACACGTAGACACGTAGATGACATTGTCTTGATCGGAAGTGTCAAGAAGGTGTTGTCGGACGTTAGAGCATACCTATCTAGCCAATTCGATATGAAGGATCTGGGAGAAGCAAGACACATTCTAGGGATCAAGGTCATTCGTGACCGAACTAAAAGAATGTAGGATTCCAAGAAGGGTTTCCTAGCCTTCAGACATGGAATCATCATTTCTGAAGACATGTGTGCTAAGACACCTGATGAGATAGAGGTAATGAGACAAGTACCTTATGCCTCTGCAGTATGTATACTCATGTATGCTATGATATGTATTAGACCGGATATCTTCTTTGATGTATGCATGGTAGCACGATATCAGCACAACCCTAACAAGGACCATTGGACAACCGTAAAGAAAATACTCAAGTACCTTAAACCGACTAAGGAATACTGTTTGGTTTACCAATATGATTCATTATGTCCTTTAGGTAACACCGAATCTGACTTTTCAGACGGATCGAGACTCTGACTTTCTTAAACACATTGAGAGGTAATATCACATTATCCGTGATATAGTATGAAGATGCGACATTGTGGTGACAAAGATTGCGTCGAAGGACAACCTGACATATCCCTTCATGAAAAAGCCTGATCAGGAAGACGTTTGAGAGGCATGTAGTGGGACTAGGAGTAGAACGTGTTATAGACCAACTTTAAGTATAAGTGGAAGATTTATATGTCATGCGACACAGATCCCTTCAATCATAATCCAGACACTATGTCATACTCCCTCCGTCATGCTAAATGCGGTCATAAGGATTTCGGCACGGAGTTTAAGAAAGTAAAGTGTTGTGTTTTAAAAAAGTAGGAGTGAGGTATTGTAAAAGTAAAACTTTTTCCTTTTTAAAAAAGTGATCACTTTAATAGGCGACCCAATAAGGAAACGTGACCACATTTAGCGGGATAGAAGAAGTATGGTGTCATCTTTATAACTATAAACAGTATTCACATGCGTATCAAATCCACAATTAAAACTATAATTACCCAATAAAACTATTATCAGACACAATATATATACGCCATATATACTAAACACTAAATATAATATATTACCATGCAAATAAATAGAAAATAAATTACAAACCTAATTATTTTTACATACATTTACTAATATATATATAACTTAGTGTAAACATATGTTTTGTTTATGAAAATTTAAAACAAATATATATACACTATATTATAATCAAATATATTTTTAGATGGAGAATTTTAAGGAAACTAAATCATAAAGTTACGAAAATTATGGTACATTAAATTTTTAATTACACATGGACATTCCATTATACCCCTAGTTTGTTAATAATAAAATATTATAATTCAATTAAATATTTAAAAAATAATTAATCTTAACCGTTTATTTCTCTAAATGAATTGTCAAAATTGGTTCTGATTTATCGAAATTGGCTCCTATTAGGTTCTTTCTATAAAATTTACGTTCTCTCTTCAGAATATCCAAAAATATAGTGGTGACAATTAAGTTGGTTTTGTTCGATCTCTTTCCTTACATGAATAAGTTGTCTTTTAAAGTTATCCTTTAGTAGAGCCCAAACATGCATCAAGTAACGATGACGTGTTACTTATATGTTTCTAATTCTAAGATATTAATGTGCAAATATTTATTTGATTGATACTTTCATCGATAATATCATCAGTTTTTTTCAAATTAGATCCTAAATATCATTTTATTAGGTATATAATGTTTTACCATGTTGGGTTACCAACCCACCCTGATTACTGAAATAAGTTGTTTATAAGAAAGAATTACTTCCATCAAATAAGGATCCATAAATTCTATTGAAATGATATTTGTACTTGCAAACGATTTGACTGAATATGCCCCTGTTAGCACATTTACATATTTTGATGTTACTACAATACTATCAAGAGAATTAGTTGTCAACAGGATATATTGAGTAATAGATGTTAGATTAATTTCTAATTAATCATAAATTTGTCATATATATAATTAATAAATATATTATTTGTTATTATATAAAGCGTATAAACCTAAATGTAATTATTACAATCATTGAGGGGCTGATTAATAATTACGATAAAGTATTTAATATAAATAGGATGGATGGCCCACAAAAGTCAGACGATTTCTCTACGTTATTTCTCCCTCATCGGATGTATCATGACAGAAGAGGCGTCTGATCTTATGGAAGATCAATCAGGCATCCAAACTTGGTTTACCTTTCAAAATCATTCAATGGCGAATCCTGGTTAGTCCCCTTTTCTGTATTAGGATTTACCGTTTTTCTATTCTGGCATGTGAATCTTGATCCCAACAAGTGGTATCAGAGTCACTCTAAGCATGATTCTCTGAGATTTGGACATTATATGTTGATTATTGTTGATCCTCTGTGGTTTTACCGTTCTGTATGTGAGAAATCATATTTTCTGTTCTCTTCCGCTGTGTAAACTAGGGTTTCATGCCATAGATGATCATTATGTTGTTTTGATATTAATCTATGGGGTTTTCGCTCTAATCATGTGGGGGAAGGGTTTTATCATGATTATTATGTGATTATGCTTATATTTGTCATCGATTACATGTTATTTGGCCTGAAATCGCGAATTCTTGCGTAAAACTGACATTCCGACAGCGACAAAAGGATCAGCAACCTAGCCCCCAGATCGCCGAAATTAAGCCTTGACTTCAGCGACCCCACCCTGGATCGCCGAAGTGGTCGCAGTTCTTGCTGAAGCATCTCGGTGATCCCACCGGGATTGCTGAATTTATGTACTGTACTTCGGCGATCGCCATTCTGGTCGCCGAACTTACTGGATTGCCTCGGCGACCCCGACGACGTTCGCCGTTCCTTGGGTGAATTTTTACTGGCCCGGGTCGCCGACCTGGTAGCCGAAGCTGCTGGACTCACATCCCAGCTTCATCATTTAGGTGCTTTAGTTGAAGCAAAATATCACCAAAGTGACCGCTTTTGTGTTGACTACTGTAATAACCCTATATATGGTTGTTTTGTCTTCAATTCATGCGTTTGCCGATCGATCCAAAGGACGATCCGCATCTGGCAAAGTTTTCTACACATTCTGTGGGGTTAAGTGTGTAACAATTATTAAGTAAACCTAATGTGAGTAATACATCAGTCCAAAGATTAATTGTTTCTTGACACAACCTTATTGTTGCTTGCAGTCAATGTTGAGGCCCAAAGGATAGACATCGATGTTGCGCTTAGTATCTCGGGATGGGATTAAAAACCGTGACCATTAGTTAGGACCTAAAGTCTTCATTGTGCGTAATTCTTTCGATCAAATTTTGATTCTCTTCATGTTTATGTGTCTTTTGTTCTAATCAGTTTACATGTCATCCATTGCTGCAATATCTTCTAACATCAACCAACCACCCATGCTAAATGGGACAAATTTCAAGGAATGGAAAAGGCACTTGCTCATATGTTGGCTGTATGTTTCTGGACTTGGTCTATAGGCAAGAACAACCTGCACCTCTCACTGCGGAAAGCACTGCTGATGCTAAGAAAGAATATGAGAGGTGGGAATATTCTAACCGACTAAGTTTGATGATCATGATGAATAACATTCTAGAAGCCTTTAGAGGTTCTGATACTGAGAACATCACTTCAGTTAAAGTTTTCCTTGACGAGCTCGAACAACGTTTTGCAAAGAACGATAAAGTTGAGATGATGTCACTTCTATCGACTCTAACGTCGATGAAGTATAAGGGTCAAGGAAACATGAGGTAATATATTATGGAGATGTTCCACATTGCTTCAAAGCTCAAAGCTTTAAAGACGGAGTTTTCAGAGGATTTCCTCGTACTCATGGCACTTATTTCACTTACTCCGCAGTTTAGCCAATTTAAAATTATCTACAACTGCCAGAAGGAGAAATGGACTCTAAATGAGCTCATCTCTCAGTGTGTTCAGGAGGAAGAGAGACTAAAGCGTGAAAATATTGAAAGTGCCCACGTGGCAAAAACATCTAAGGGAAAGGGCAATAAAAGGCTTTATGAAAAGAAAGCTACTAAAGCTTTGATTCAAAAGAAACAACATAAGGATCAGAGCTATTTCTTTTGTAAGAAGCCCAATCATGTGAAGAAGGACTGTACGAAATATCACGTTTGGCGTGCTAAGAAAGGTACTGTTCACTCTTTGGTCTGTTCAGAGGTTAATTTAATTTCAGTACGTAGAAATACTTGGTGGATAGATTCTGGTGCTACTACTCACATAAATATTTTATGCAGGGTTGCCTGAGCTACCGAAAGTCTAGTGATGGTGAAAGACACATCTATGTTGGCATTGGAAAATCGGTGAAAGTTGAAGTTATAGGCCACTTTAGATTGTTATTAGGAACTGATAGTTATTTGGATTTGAAAGACACCTACGTTCCACCGTGGTTTAGATGGAATTTGATTTATGTTTGTTTGTTGGACAAATTTGGTTATTCTTTTTCATTTGGGAACAAACAGTTTACATTGTCTTTTAATCCAATCGTTATTGATACTGTTTATTTGAATTCTTTTTACAATCTATATCTGTTGGAAACTATTACTTCATATAATGAAACCTAGCATGTTGAATCACGTGGTACTAAAAGGAAGTTAAACAAAGAAAATTCAGCTTCATTATGGCACAAACGCCTTGGTCACATCTCTAGAAATAGAGTTGAGCGACTTGTGCCTGATGGAATTCTAGATTCCCTTGACTTCACATATTTCAATGTCTGTGTTGACTTCATGAAGGGATAACATATCAAAAATAAGAAATTAGGATCCTATAGATCTACAGAAGTCCTAGAATTGATACATACTGACATTTATGGACCTTTCCCTTCGACATCATGGAATAGTCAACAGTATTTCATTTCCTTTATAGATGACTTTTCCTGCTTTGGCTACCTATATCTTATTCATGAGAAGAGTCAATACATAGACGTGTTCAATGCTTATAAAGCTGAAGTTGAGAATCAACTCAACAAAACAATTAAAGTTGTCAAATCTAATCGTGGTGGTGAATACTACGGCAGATATGACGGATCAGGTGAACAACGTCTAGGACCTTTTGCTAAATTCCTAGAGGAAAGTGGAATCGTCCCACAGTAAACAATGTCTGGTTCTCCCAGAATTAATGGTGTATCTGAGAGACTTAACAGGACTCTTAAGAACATGGTGAGGAGTATGATTGCTCATTCTACCTTGCTTGAGTCTCTCTGGGGAGAAGCACTTAAGACAGTAATTTACATTCTAAATAGAGTACCAACTAAGGTGGCTGCTAAAATGCCTTATGAGCTTTGGACTGGCCGGAAGCCCAATCTTAAGCATCTCCATATTTGGGGTTGTCCAGCTTAAGCAAAGCCTTTCAGACCTCACGAAAAGAAATTGGACTCCAAGACAGTTAGTAGCTACTTTATTGGTTACTCTGAGCATTCTAGGGGCAATAAGTTTTATGATCCCACAGTTATAAAAAGCTTTGAGACGGTAATTACAACTTTCTTTGAGGAAATTGAGTTTAGGGAAAGAAATAGAATTAGGGATATCACCTTTGAGGAGGATTCAAACCCAAATTCCACAGCTGCTTTAGTAGTGCTCAGGTTTCAATTCCTATCATTACTCGAGAAGCAGATATGGAAGAACCTCAACCTGATTGAGGATATCCACATTAAGATTGATCAAACTCAACTGTTGGTCCCGAAAGAGTAAGGTTTGGTGTATGGGGGTAATACACCAAATACAAACTTTTCAGAAACTTAACTCATTACTTAGAGAGATCAAGCATTACCGTGAAGAGATTGCTCGAGTTTAACTGACCAGATCGATGACCAGTCTGTCCAGATTAACACTCTAGTGATAAACACTTAGTAGATAGCAAGAGTGATCTTTTTATCCAACAGATCGTTGTGTGCGGAATATGGTGGACTTAGTCGGTGCTCTTTATTAGAAAACCTTTTGAAAACTTAACCAAATATATTAACAAATTGATTAAGAATGCAGATTGAATGATCGTGATGGTTAGTGAATAAAACAACTGAAAGTAAAGATACATAAAGTAAATAACACAGTTGTTTTTACGTGGTTCGGAAAACCCCTTACGTCCACGGTCCAATCCAAACCGGATTAGATATTCACTACTAGGATACTCTCTTCTTTACACTCACTGAGAACGAGTCACAAGTTTCAAACTCCCTTTACAACTTACAGTATACTACTGCAACAAGATATCTTCACATTAATCCACTACAAAACTACTAGCTAGTGAAGCTTCTTCTTCTCGATAAGACAGACTTGAATCGAGTGGTGTGATTTTGATCACGAACGGCTTAGTCCTCGATCTACAATGTAGAAATCTCCTCAAATGAGTACTTTGTTGTGTGAGTTAATTTCTGAGCAGAGTAACAGCTTGTTTCATCGTTAATAATTCTTGTGCTCTTCCAGACTTCAATCTAAGCTTTTATAGGTGTAGAATTTTGAAATTCTAACCGTTGGGCTTGATTGGCTTGTAATAAATGCGATTGTCAATCGAGAGATATGAATCCCAGATTATCTCCTCTTACCTTGTGAGAAAGGTTGACCAAATCTTCAAAATATGGAAAACAGATCGTGATTGATTCTCTTTCCTTCTTCGCACTGTGATTGATCCTCCTTCCAAACTTGATCTCTAATTGATATACTTTCCATCTACGAGAGATCTGCTGATGTGGCAAGTTGATTGGGATTCTCCTAAGTACATCTAGACAGTTGATCGAATGTCAGATGACTAGGTTTATTTGGTTCTAGCCGGCTCACTCCATAAGGCATGATCTGGTTGGCAGATTAACATCGATCTGGTCAAGGTCAATCTGTCTCAAAAATGCTCCAAAGCATGGTTGCAATCTCAGTGAATGCTTTCTTGGCAACCAGATCGAGTGGCCATCGATCAGATCATCTGCTTGCTTTGTAGGCTCCTGCTGATCTGATTCTTCAAACATAACATATGCTTACAAGATGACTTCTATAGGATATAATCCTTTACATTTTAAGTCATCCACTAATCTGGTCTAAAGACTTGTTCTCTATCAGATTCACTTTATATGCTAGTGATCTAGTACAGGTAGAACAAATTGAGCCCTAGCAAACAAAATTAAATCTAAGTGTGTTTTGAGAGAACATCATCAAAACTAAATTTGTGTGGGTTCCCAACATCAACCACCTCAAGAGAAACCTCAAGAACTATTGCAATTAAGAAGATCCACTAGAGAAAGGCGAAGTGTCATTCCTGAGGATTATGAAATCTACCTCATTGAAGCTGAGGAACAAAATGGACTGATATAAAATGATCCAATCAATTTCCGTCAGGCCATGCAAGATAAACACTCCAAACAGTGGATTAATGTCATGAATGAGGAGTATAATTCTATGCAAGACAAGCAAGTTTAGGAAATTGTCTCATTGCTAGAACGTGCAAAACTCATTGGTTGTAAATGGATTTTTTAAACCAAAAGGGATGTAAATGGTAATGTGGAGAGGTATAAAACTTTTCTTATAGCTAAAGGCTATATTCAGAAGGAAGACATTGATTATTCAGAGACTCTCTCCAGTATCATCAAAAGACTCTTTCAGAATAATATGGCACTTGTTGTTCATTTCGATCTTGAGCTACATCAGATGGATGTCAAGGCAACATTTCTGAATGGAGACATTGAAGAAACAATCTATATGCAACAATAAGAGAACTTCGAATTAGGAGACTCGAAGGAAATGATCTGCAAACTCAAGTAATCCATCTATGGGCTCAATCAAGCTTCTCGTCAATGGTACCACAAATTCCATGAAGTAGTTACCTCATTTGGTTCTGAGATGAATGTAGTTGAGGATTGTGTGTATCATAAGTTCAGTGAGAGTAAATTTGTTTTCCTAGTCCTTTATGTGGACGACATCTTCTTTGCCTCAAACGATATTAACTTCCTTCAGGACACCAAGAGATTTCTTTCGAAGCACTTTGAGATGAAAGATCTTGGGGAACCTCTTTCGTATTAGGAATCCATATACAACATGACAGATCTAAGGGTGATTTTGGATTATCACAAAAGAATTATATCGATAAAGCACTCAGGAGGTTTATGATGAAAGGTTGTAAACCAGGAGATACCCCTGCTGCTAGAGGTGAAAAGTTTAGTCTTACACAATGGCCTAAAAATAACCTTGAAATTTAGGAGATGCAAAACGTTCCATATTCTTCGGCAATAGGAAGTTTAATGTATGCTCAGGTATGTACGTGTATGGTTATTGCGTACATAGTAGGAATGTTAGGTAGATACTTAAGTCACTTTGGAATGACTCACTGGATAACAACCAAGAGGGTTATGAGAAATCTACAGAGAATAAAAGACTACATGCTAGTTTATAGAAAGTTAGATCACTTGGAGGTCATCGGATACTCAGATTCTGACTTTGCTGGATGTCAAGACAGTAGGAAATCCAGAACTGGATATGTCTTTCTACTGGCTGGAGAAGCTATATCTTGGAAGGGTGTCAAACAGACACTTGTAGCTTCTTCCACCATGGAAGTGGAGTTCATAGCATGTTATCAAGCTACAGATCACGAAATCTGGCTGCAGAACTTTGTGACCAGGCTACAAATTGCGGAAACAATTGAAAGACCACTTAAACTTTATTGTGACAACAAGTCTGTAATGTTGTATTCCAACAACAATAGGAGCTCTTCAA
This sequence comes from Leonotis leonurus, assembly GCA_026898415.1. NCBI lineage: Eukaryota > Viridiplantae > Streptophyta > Magnoliopsida > Lamiales > Lamiaceae > Leonotis > Leonotis leonurus. Next base: position 37,327 of record JAPKLX010000429.1, on the reverse strand, counting down.
AGTCAAAGCACATTGACATCAAGTTCCTTGTTGTGAGAGAGAAGGTACAGAATAAACTTATATCGATAGAGCACATAGGAACTGACTCCATGATAGCGGATCCATTTACTGAGGGGTTGATGCCCAAGGTCTTTCATGATCATGTTGCTAACATGGGTGTGTCATCATTAGATGACGTAGTATATATTCAATAGGAGTTGTAATTTAGTTGCTTATCGAAATTTCAGACATTTATTTGTAATGAATTCATTTCCTTTAATGAAGTTATTTTCTTGATCAAGAATAAAGTTCTAGTCATTTATTTTGCATTTGGTAACCTTTGCTTAAAGTTTAAAGGTCTAAAGAGGACCAATCGAAAATGGATGCTACATCTGATTTTCGTGATACCATGTCATCTATGTCGTTTGATTGTGTTTGTGCATGTGATTACTGTTGGCCTCGTCGAGCTATATTTTCCGAACACTGCTTTAGTCCTGGTATGAATGTAGTTAATGGACGAGATTGTTAAAGATACACAACTTTATAATAACATATTTTGTTTCAGAGCTTATTCAGCTATAGTACTTTATAAAGTCTTATATATTGTGCACAAGTGGGAGATTGTTAGATTAATTTATAATTAATCATAAAGTGGTCCCATATATAATTAATAAATGTATTATTTGCTATTATATAAAGTGTATAATCCTAAATCTAATTATTACAATCATTGAAGGGCTAACTAATAATTACTAAAAAGTATTTAATATAAATAGGATGGATGATCCCCAGAAGTCAGACGATTACTCTACGTTATTTCTCCCTTATCGGATCTAGCGTTACGAAAGAGGCATCTGATCATCTAGAAGATCCATCAAGCATCAAAACCCCGTTCAAACCTTTCAGAATCATTCAATGGCGAATCTTGGTTAGTCCTCTAATATTCAATCTTCATATGATGCTTCAGTTTATCATGCTAGAAATTTATGTATTTGTTATGGAATGTGAATCTTGATCCCACCAGTAGATTATTTATATTTAACATCAACAATGCTTTAGCCTTGGATCATTTGTGATCATATATATTAATCCTCAATATAAACAATTAAAATATATATGTTCTCCTTCCGCCCTTCAGAAAATATAGAATAGCTTCAACACTGATTACTAAGATTTGAGTTGTTTATAATAGTAAAAGATGTGAGTAAATGTAAGTCATTTTATAATAAATGATAAAAGATACATTTTATAAGAAAATAAAGTATTTTTTGTATATTTTATGTTTTATTGTTCTCCTATATGAAAAATGTACATAATAAGGTCAACATGTTTTTTCTCTCTTTTATTAATGGCCATACCTTCTTCAAATTTATCTCAAAAGCATATTGAAAAGGGGATTTAAAAAAGAAAACAAAAAAAGAAAAAGATAACAAAAAACTAGAACCTTTGATTCCACTAGATTCGAGAGAGACTGTTTTCATTTTTTATTAAAAAGATATGATATGCTACAACTTTAATGGAAAGTAATGGGAAAGCTAGAATTGATTTCTCGTTGGCACGTGATATTCATGATTGTGACAAAAGATTTAGAAAATGAAAGAAAGATGAGTGGTTTCAGTCAATGATAAATCGAGAGATATTATTTTGAATCTTTTAGCATAATTATATCTCATATTATTAAAATATATATTCATGTACGAATTTTCCCTATGAAATCAAATGCATTATCAAATATCTATTAAGTTATCACCAAAAGAAGTCAAATATAAAATTTTGAGAACCTACGAAATTTGGATATGCCAAACATGCAGTTTCTTATTATACCTATACTAGTGGTTGTGTTTTTTATTTGAGAGATAAATTTCTCCCATAAAAATGTGGGATAAAAGTATAATTACTTTCTAAATGGTGGATGGGGAGAAAGTTCATCAGCTACCACGTTCTCTTTACCTTGCATGTATTTGATGACGTAGAGAAACATCTCAATGAACTCTATCCAGCTAGCATGTCTTTTGTTCGGCTTGTGCTGCCCCTTCAAGTGCTTCAAGGACTCATGATCGGTGTAAATGATGAAATCCTCAGTCCACAAGTAATGTTGCCATGTTTTTAGAGCTCTAACCAACTAGTACAACTTTTTATCATACATTGGATAGCTCAATGTTGCTCCGTTCATCTTCCCGCCGAAGTACGCCATGGGCCACCCCTCTTGCATCAGAACTACACCAATACCAACACCAGAAGCATCACATTCAATCTCAAATGATTTCAAAAACTTAGGAAGAAATTGTACTGGGGCGTGGGTAAGTTTGTGCTTTAAAAGCTAAAACGCCTCTTCTTGGGCCTTCCCCCACTTGAATTCTCCATTCTTCTTGATGACTTCTGTTAAGGGTGCTGCAATACTACTAAAATGTGGCACAAATCGCCTGTCGAAGCTTGCAAGTCCATGAAAACTTCTAACTTCTCCAACACTCTTCGAGCTTGGCCACTCTTGGATAGCTCATATCTTCTCCTCATCAAGAAACACAAGCTTGTCCGTACAGAATACACACTTCTTAAGGTTAGCAAACAATCGCTCCTTACGAAGCACATCTAAAAGAGCCCGTAAATTCTTAACATTCTTATCATGACTCCTTCTATACACTAGGATATCATAAAAATACACAACAAAAAATTTTCCCAAGAAAGCACGCAAAACATGATTCATAAAGACGCATAAATGTGCTAGGTGCATTAGTCAAACCAAAGGGCATAACTAACCACTCATACAAACCAAGTTTTGACTTAAAAGCAGTTTTCCATTCATCACCCTCTTTAATCCTAATCTTATGGTATCCACTTTGCATGTCTATCTTAGAAAACATGCAAGAACCATGCAGTTCATCTAACATGTCATCTAAGCGAGTAATAGGGTGGCGATACTTTACCAAGATGTTATTGATGGCTCGACAATCACAACACATCCTCCAATGGAATCCTTTTAAGGCAAGAGTAGAACAGGTACCGCACAAGGACTCAAACTTTCCCTCATTTTCCCTTTGGCCAGCAATTCGTCAATTTGCCTCTCCAACTCCTTTGTCTCCTCCAAAATGGTTCAGTATGCTGGTCTATTCAGGAGCATTGCTCCGAGCACATCATCAAATTCCTGCAAAACAGAACAAACAGAAGAGGGTAGAAAAGTGAGATCGTTAGTGATAAGCAAGTTCTCTTTGTACAACAGCACGATCAGTGACTTTTGTTTGTTCACCGCCCATTTCCATTCATTAGCCCTTGAAAGATAGACTTCTGGATCAGGCCATTCTCCTTCTTCTCCACAGTCTGCCCCTTGATGGACTTCACCTTCTCTGCATCCTTGGCCATCAGCACTTGATCCTCATATACTTGCAAACGAGTAAGAGGAACAAGTGACACCTTCTTATACTTAAAATCGAAGGTGTATCGGTTGGTGAAGCCCTCATGCGTAACACGACAATCAAACTACCACGGACGTCCCAATAAAACGTGGCTCACTTGCATTAGGATTACATCACACAACACCTCATCCTCATACTTCCCAATGCGAATAGGAACTTGAACTTGCCTCGTAACCTTGATCAGCGCGGGCAACCCCAATCTCTCAACCATGGTTGCACTGGCCACATTGGTGCAACTTCCTCCATTAATGATGATGCTGCACATGATATCTCGTGTGAAAGTTGTTCTCTCATTGTTCCCTCTCATCTGTCTGAGTTTGGGCACTCTAAATCCTCCTAGCAACAAAAAGATGCCAGGTTGGTGGTAACATTTCTTCAACATCATCTTCTTCTTCATTATAAGGATCCTCCAAGGCTGTAGTTTCCTCGTCATTTGTCACCACCTCTCCATCATCTCTATGATAATAACCCTCTTGTTCAAACACTCTCTAGAAACATGACCAAAACCTTGACAAGTAAAACACTTTATGTCACGATTGCGGGTCGCAGGGTTATTTTTATTTGCTGAATTTGAAGCATCTGTTATGGGCTTAACAAATGACTTCTTTTCTTCTTTCTGCGGCGCCTCCTTCTTCCATGGATTCCCTTTTGATGAGGAACCACTAGAGGCCTGTTGAGCCTACCTCCAATTATTCTGATTCTGTGTCAGGTTGTTGTTGTTGCTACCCCTCTTCTTAAGCTGATTTTCTACCTTTATGGCCATGTGCACCATATCATCTAGCTCCACTCTATCCCGAACCTCCCAATTTAGGCCTGCCAAGAATCTCGCCATTGTGGCTTCTTTGTATTCCTCGATATACACTCCACCTTTTACTCCCACTCAAGATACAACTCTGGATCATTCTTCCCTTGAAAGGAGGGTATATTCATCTTGATATTGCCCAAATTGTCGTCTTCTTGATTTCTCCCTCTTTGTTGCCTCTCTCCCACGTTTGCGAAGTCATATTCCTCATATTCACAGTCAGTCTTGTCATAGCTTTCTGCATGATGAAAAGGTCTGCCTCCTCTTCCTCCTCTTCGTCCTTGTTGGATCGGGAGCGCCCATCAGAATTGACATACTGGCCCCACACACCAAACTTTCTTTCCCGACCTGCTTTATCCTCACTGACAGGCTGACCCAGGACACTTCCCAGTAGGTCACCCATCATAGTATTGCTCCAAACCAAACAGACTTAACCTTGGAGTTTCTACTAAGGGATCACCTGAAAAGATGATGCACCATGTTTGTATGAGTAGTATTAATTGTTGGTCCCGAAAGAGTAAGGTTTGGTGTATGGGTGGGTGGCGGGGGGGGGGGGGGAATACACCAAATATAAACTTTTCAGTTTACTTGACTAATTACATAGAGAGATCAAGCTTTCCCGTGAAAAGATTGCTTAAGTTTGACTGACCAGATCAATAGCTAATTTGTCCAAGTAGAATCTCTCTTGTGAAAAATACTTGGTAGATAGCAAGAGTAATCTTGTTATCCAATAGAGCGTTGTGTGCGGAATATGGTGAACTTAGTTTGCGCTCTTTATTAGAAAACCTTTAGAAAAACTTAACCAAGTAGATTAACAGATTTATTAAGAATGCAGATTGAATGCTCGTGCTGGTTAGTGAATAAAACAACTGAATTAAAAGATGCGTAAAGTAAATAACATAGTCGTTTTTACGTGGTTAGGGAAACCCCCTACATCCACGGTCCAATCCAAACTGGATTAGATATCTACTACTAGAATACTCTCTTCTTTATACTCGCTGAGAACGAGCCACAAATTCCAATGACAACCAGATTGAAACTTATGCACGAATAATGATTGTGTCCCTTTACAACTTGCAGTTAAAATTGCTACAGAATACCTTCACGTTAATCCGAAATTGTTAGGTTCCAGATGTTGACTTCCTGTGCAGCTTACATCCTGCATAATCTGAATCTGAGTAACCTGTTAACTCAAAATTGTCATCACATGGATACCATAATCCAGTGTGTGTTTTTCCTTTAGATATCTTAGTAGCTTCTTAGTTGCTTCCATATGTGACTCTTTAGGGTTGACCTAGTATCTAGCACATACTCCAACTGTAAAACTAATGTCAACTCGACTAGTAGTTAAGTATAATAATGTTTGCTGGTTTCCCCTCTGGATCTGGATCTATCTTCCCATTTTTCTACATTGGAATCTTGACAGGTTTACTATCTTTGACTCCAAATTTGGTGATCAAATCATGAATGTACTTCGCTTGATTAACAAATATTCCATCCGGTAGTTGTTTCACCTCCAAACCTAGAAAGAAATTTATTTCGCCCATAATGGAAATTTGATACTTATTTGTCATAAGCTCTGCAAACTTATCACATAAATAACTAGATTGTGATCCAAAAATGATATCATCAACATATATATGCACTAAAAGGATATGTTCTTTGACTTTGATTATGAACAATGTCTTGTCAACAGATTCTCTTCTGTGTCCTGATTACAGTAGAAATGTTGATAATGTCTCATACCAAGCTCTGGGAGCTTGTTTCAACTTATAGACTACTTTAGCTAATCTGTAAACCTTCTGGTCTGGGTTGCCTTCTTCAAATCCAGGTGGTTGTTCCACATACACTTCTTCTTCTAGAATACCATCTAAGAAAGCACTCTTGACATCCATCTGGCACACTTTGAATCTTTTGTACGCAGCATATGCCAAGAATAATCTGATTGCTTCCAATCTGGCAACTGGTGCGAATGTTTCATCAAAATCAATGCCTTCTTGTTGACTGTATCCTTTAGCAACTAATCTGGCTTAGTTTCTCACAACTTCACCATTCTCATCTCGTTTGTTCTTGAATGCTCATTTAACACCTATTAATCCTAGGTGTTTAGATCGATCTACAAGATACCAAACTTAATTTTTCTTAAACTCATTGAGTTCTTCTTGCATAACAATGACCCAATCTGCATCTTGTAATGCTTCATATGCTTCAGTTGGTTCAACATGAGATAGGTAAAAACTTAGAAGTGCACTCTCTCCATGCATTCTTCTCGTCTTCACATGATCTGATGGGTTCCCAATAATATGTTCTGGTTGATGATGATCTTATATCCACTTTCATTGACTGGACATCTCTTCTTTTGATATCTCATGTTCTGGTTCTTCTGTTGGTTCCTCAAACTCAGGGTGTGCTGTTGAAGTTGCTTGGAAAGGGTTTTCCTCTTCTATCTCTTGGTTGACATCTTGGTTGTTGTTACCCTCTCTCGATTCTTCAGGTTGACTCTAAGCAGATTCTCTATCATCTGTTATTACAAGTTCACTATCTTCTGGGATCGATCTGTTTTGATCCAGATCGATGCGAGTTGTTCCCCCTTGTTGTGTGCTTGTCTTAGCTACAGGTTGAACATCGATCTCGTCCCCTTCTGCTGAGTTCCAAATCAGAATATCTTCAAGTAATATTATTTCAACTTATTTTAAACCTTTAGTACGTGGCGTTGTTTAGACCAGACCCACTGTCCGATAAAGGGACTCAGTATCGGGTACGAGGAATATTTCCAGCCGATATACTTCCAATTTATTTTATTAAATTGCTCACAAGAGAACGAGTTCGTTATAGATTAATAAGTTGACCCTAGTCGTATTCTCAAGGAAGGCTTAGCAGGGCGATTATATTCTTTGTTCGTAAAAACGGAAAGCAATTAAAAAGAGTTTGCCTTGGATTTTTATAGCTAGGCGAAGAAAGTAAATAAGAAAGCAATTAATATTTAAACTGAGAACGAAAATTAAATCTAATCTAGGAAAGTAAAGAACTTGAAGTTTGAAGACTAAAGAAGAATGGAAAGAAATCTGAAATTAAAAGCGATGAAAGGAATTTGAAAGCATAAAATGAAACAAACGATAAAAATAAATAAACAAAGCAATAATTCAAGGGAAAGAAACGAACATGAATTATACTTGAAGTACGTCTGAAAACGACAATGAAAATCTGGAAATAACGGTGTTCGAATGTTGTAAACGGCTAACTCTAAAATAAAGAACGGAACAAAAAATCCTATCTAGAATGCTAAGTCTCCACCCTTGATTGCGGGATCGAGACGAACTAAAAATAATAGAAATATGCTGGAAAACTAGTCTAAGAATTCGTACCACAAGGAGCCGGGACGAAGTGTGGAGATTTGCGATGCCTCGAATGAATGGCACGACATGTCTTTTTATAGCGAGAGGAAACTCAGCGGTCTCTGGAAGTCACCGGGCGCTGACTAGGTTTGTTCCGAGTGGCGCTCGGGTTCGTTGCAACGGCCCGCGCAAAAAACGGGGAGTCAGCGACCGCTTAGATAGGTTAGCGGCCGCTGACCTGTGTGCTACGGCCTGGCACAGCCGCTAGCTCGCCGGTGGCTTGGCGCTGGCTCAGTCTGGCTAGTCAGCGACCGCTGATCATGGGTCAGCGACCACTAACACGGTCTGTCGCGTCTCCTTCGGCACACTTCTTCATTTTCTCGTCTTTTCTCGTTTCTTTTCCACTTTCGACGCTCGTTTAGGTCAATAATCCTGAAACATAAAATGAAACATAAATCGAGCCAAAACATCACGGAACGACGGAAAATAATACGAATAAAGCTACGAAAAACCTAAGTTTAGACGAACAAAATGAGACTAAGCAACCGCTGATCATGGGTCAGCTATGAATAAGTCGGGTTTGTTCCTCCATCGCCTGGTTCTGAGCCTCCCACTGCTGTTGATGTATGTCGAGGCGAGTATGGAGGCCGCAGATGTCAGATCGCATCTCGCGTATCTCCGTGGTGATCTCGAAAGTGAACTGCTCCCATTGAGCGTTCCATTGCTGTTGGGAACCCTAAAGTATTTTAGTTTTTGATGATGATCTCTCGAAACACAATTAGTTTCTTTAGAGTTAAACTATTCTACGTGTTAACAGATCACTTCATATAAAGTGAATTCTGATAGAGAACTGATTAGGAGATGACTTGGCATGTAAAGGAATTATTCCTATAGAAGTCATTTCTATAAATAGTATAGGATGAAGGGCAAGAATTCATGCCAAGAAGAAATCAATCTGCTGTAACTGACAGAGACCAGATCACCGACCAGATCGATGATCACAGCGAAGCACCAGATCGATAGAGTCATCAAACCACCAGATGACATCATCCTACCCATCATACCATCTTGTCACGTCAAAATTGAAGCCCATCCAACAGGGTTTGGGAAGAGAATCTACGATTGACACAAGGAAGGAAAGCAACCGTTAGTGATTTGCCTTCCATACATAGAAGATTGAGTCAACGTTTCTACAAGGTAAGAACAGATATGATGGATATCATTGATTGACAATCTACAATCAATCTCACACCAATCAACAACGGCTAGAATTTTAAAATTCAAAGCCTATATATTTGGAGTTCATGGTCTGGAGAAAAAGACACACGTGAACTACATTGACAACACACTCTCAAGCAATCTCTGAACCAGACTAAGAGCTTCAAACAATCTGTGATTCTACATCACACCAACCCAACCTCGACTGAAGTCTGTTTTATCGAGAGAAAGGAGATCACCGTGCTAGCTAGTAGTTTTCTAGTGGTAACGTAGAGGTAATCTGTTGTAAAAGGACACGACCCTTACTTCGTGCATAAGTATCTTTCTAGCTTTGATTGATACTTGTAACTCGTTATGCACGAGTATAAATAAGAAGAGTATCCCAGTAGTGGATAATCTGGATTAGTTTTGACCAGATCGTTGACGTAGGGATTTCCCGAACCACGTTAAACAACTATGTTCTTTATATTCCTACATATTTACTTTCAGTTGTTTATTATTCTGACCATCTGCACTATCATATAATCTGCATCTCAATCAATCTGCTTAACGATCTGATTAACTCTTAAAGTTTTCTTAATAAGAGCACTCATTAAATCCACCATATTTCTGCACACACAATACTTAGAAAATAATAAGATCACTCTTATTATTATCTTGAGTGTTTACACTAGAGAGCAATCTGCTTGGACTAATCTAGTATCGATCTGCTAATCAATCTGGTTAGTCATCTGCCGAGCAATTTCTTATTTAAGAATAGCTTGAACTCTCTAATAATTTAATAAGTAAACTGAAAAGTTTGTATTTGGTGTAACCCCCCCCCCCCACATACACCAAACCTTGCTCTTTCGGGACCAACAGAAGCTATCTACACAGCCTGTTATACTCAGAACAGATCATCAATAACACTCAGACATGGAAAGACACCATATGAGATATGGAACAACAGAAAGCTATCAACCTCAATCCAGACCAAGAGCTTCAAAAGACTTGTGATTCTACATCACACCAACCAAACTCGATTCAAGTCTGTCTTATCGAGAGAAAGGAGATCACCCTGCTAGCTAGTAGTCTTCTAGTGGTAATGTTGAGGTAATATGTTGTAAAGGGACACGATCCTTATTTCGTGCATAAGTATCTCTCTAGCTTTGATAGATACTTTTGACTCGTTCTCCACGAGTATAAAGAAGCAGAGTATCCTAGTAGTGGATAATCTGGTCTAGTTTTGACCAGATCGTGGACGTAAGGATTTCCCGAACCATGTTAAACAACTGTGTTCTCTATATTTCTGCATCTTTACTTTCAGTTGTTTATTATTCTAACCTTCTGCACTATCATATAATCTGCATCTCAATCAATCTGCTAAACTATCTGATTAATCCTTAAAGTTTTCTAAACAAGAGCATTAACTAAATCCACCATATTTCCGCACACACAATACTTAGATAATAACAAGATCACTCTTATTATTGTCTAAATTTTTACACTAGAGAGCAATCTGCTTGGACTAATATAGTATCGATCTGCTGATCAATCTGGTTAGTCATCTGCCGAGCAACTTCTTATTTAAAGAATAGCTTGAACTCTCTAATAATTAATCAAGTAAACTGAAAATTTTGTATTTGGTGTATTCCCCCCCGCCCCATACACCAAACCTTGCTCTTTCGGGACCAACAAGTGGTATCAGAGTAGTGGTTCAAACGACCATTGTTCTTGTTTCACAAGGTTAACACCTATGTGGTCAACTTGAATAGATCTAAGAAAACCTATATTTCATTCACGTGCATACTATTTGTTATGGAATCATCTGTTGTTAGGGCTTGTGAAGAATTCTCTATCCAAGGATATAGAGAATGGAGCTTCAGAATCAAAATGGCACTCAAAGCCCATCACTATCTGATGTGGAAAGTTATCGAAGATGGTCCACTACAGATCACTGAAGAAGTGACGGTAACCAACTCAACTGGAATAACTACACAGATTGTTCCTAAAGATTCAAGAAAATATACAGCAGAGGAACGTCGCGAAGCCAATCTGGATGACTTTGCTAAAGGGATCATATCTAGCACAGTCAAAGGGGTAGATCTGGCCAAAATCCAAGATCTGGATACTGCCAAAGAGATGTGGGAAGCCCTAAGAGACTTGTGTCTGGGATCTGAAGTCATGATTGAGAACAAGCTGTCTCTTGCCTGCAATAAATATGATGAATTCAAGATGAAATCAGGCGAGACCATAGAGCAAATGAAGATGAGATTCACTGGAATTCTCCTTGAGATATCAGCGTTCAATAAGAACAAATATACTCAAAGAGAAAAGAACGTGAAAGTACTCAGAGCACTTCCACCTAGCTGGGAGATATATGCTGCAATGCAACCTCTTCGTGCAGACTTCAATGAACTATCTACCGAAGCCTTATTTGATCATCTTGAAGGCCATGAATGTGATATATAAAGAATTCGTGGACCAGATCATCTGTCCAAAAAGGCAGAAAGCAGCTCGAAGAAGGACAAAGAAGTAGCCTTCAAAGCAAAGAGCAAACCAGATGAACTTTCTGAACCTTCTATACCAGATGAAGAGAAAGGTTATGATAAATTGTTAATAGAATTTGAAATGATTGCCAAGCGCATGGACAAAATGGAGGTCAGATCGAAGAAATATAGACGTTTCTACAAAGATAACAAGAAAAACTTCTACAAGAAACGTGACAATGATCGATCTGATAAAAAGGATGAATCAAAACAGCAGACAGGTAAAACCTCAAAAACTTATAAATCAGCAGATTACACCTGCTTTGGCTGTGGCATAACAGGTCACTTCAAAACAGATTGTCCTGATCTATCCAAAAGCCAAAGAGAAGAACTGAGAGCAAAAAGAGATCGAAAACTCAAATATGAGCTCAAGGCCATGCTAGTTGAACAAGATTCAAGCAGCTCGAGTCATTTTTCAGACAGCTCATCAGAGAATGATGAAGCATTCTTTGCTAATGACGAAGAAGGCTGGGATGAATGCTATGTGGGACTAGACAACGGTCTGGATGATGTCGAGATAAATTCTTGCAATTCAAATTCTTCAAATGATAATGATCTGGAACAGGAAGTAGAAGATCAATCTGATTACTCATGGGAAGAAGTAAATGAGATGTTCAAGAGTTATTCGAGCATCAAAAGACTTTTTAGAGAAGTCGTAGAAGAAAACGATAGGCTGGAGAAATTAGAACAGATACTGAGCACAGCTAACACCCAATTCGTTGCCCAAATAGCCGATCTGGAAGAACAGATCAAGGGAAAAGATGGAGAGATTCACTCATTGAACTCTAGGATGAAAGATCTCATCAATAGAAACAACTTAGCTAAAGAGAAAATAAAGAAAGGCAAAGAGATGATCTACAAAAGTGATGAACGTGCCAAGCTGCTTATCAATCTGCAGCAAAAAGGCACATCTGGTCTAGGGTATCCAGGTCACTCAGAAAAATCTTCGGGAACCATTAACTTTGTACCAGAAAGAAAGCAAATACCAGACCAAGTAATAAGTCTAAGAAACAAGAAAGATCAACCCCAGAAGATGATGGTAAAAGAGACAGGGTACAGACAATACACCCAAACAAAGGGTCAACCAGCTCACTACACAGAAACAGATCGTGTTCATAAAAAGAATGTCAACAGGACATCACCCAACAATAATGTCAACAAGACAAGAAATGTCAACAGGACATTACCCATTAATAAAGGATTGAAGAATGATGGAATAGAGAGACATCATCCATCTGTACTTCATTCTCTGTCTAAAGTTGATAATGATGGGAACATTATTACTTGTTATATATCTGTTCCTAACCCAAAAATGTTCTGGATTCGAAAGGGAACATTTGCTAATAACCAAGCACCCATACGTTGAAGGGTAGCTAAGTTGAATTAATTGCAGGACCAGAAGACTACAAGAAGAAACAAGATAGCTAGAGGAGCAATCTGGATAATAGATAGTGGATGTTCGAAGCACATGACTTGTGATAAGAATCTATTATCAAATTACGTTGAAAAACCAGGACCTCAGGTCACCTTTGGATGTAACTCAAAAGGATACACCAAAGGATATGGAAACATCAAAGTTGGCAAGACCACCATCACAAATGTATCATATGTTGAGGGTCTTAGTCACAATCTGTTTTCAGTAAGTCAATTTTTTGCTAATGGTAATCATATCATTTTTGATACTAATAACTGTTTTATGAAGAATAAGGAAGGAGATGAAATACTCCTTACCGGAAGATTTCAGGATAGGCTATGTATTGTCCAGTGGACAAACCAGATAGAGACCTGCTTAATGACTAAAACTATATCAGAAATAAGCTGGTTTTGGCATAAGAGATTAAACCACCTAAACTTCAAGTCAATCAAAAGGATTGCCAAAGAAAAATTAGTGGAAGGACTACCAGATCAAGTATATGATAAAGATCATATATGTAATGCTTGTCAAGCTGGAAAGCAAACCAGATCATCCTTTACAAGCAAAACAACTCACTCAACATCAAGAACATTGGAGCTTTTGCATCTGGATCTGTTTGGACCAGTTAAACCACTAAGCATAAATGGGAGAAAATACACCTTAGTAATCATAGATGACTACTCAAGGTTCACTTGGGTCATCTTTCTGTTAAAGAAGAAAGAGACACTAGTCAAACTACCTGATTTTCTATACAAGATCACCAAACAAAAAGAGGTGAGTGTAGTTACTATCAGAACAGATCGAGGAACAGAATTTCTCAACCAGAAGATTGAAGCATACTGCAACAAGATGGGAATCACTCATCAAACCTCGTCGTCCAGAACACCTCAACAAAATGGATTTGTTGAGAGGAGAAACAGATCACTCAAAGAAGCAGCTCGTACTATGCTAAATGCTACCAATCTACCCAAGAAATTCTGGGCAGAAGCTATCTACACAGCCTGTTATACTCAGAACAGATCATCAATTACACTCAGACATGAAAAGACTCCATATGAGATATGTAAAAACAGAATGCCTAAGATCTCCTACTTTCGCACTTTTGGTTGTTTGTGTTACATACACAATAATGGGAAATCTCAATTAAGGACGTTTGATAGCAAAGTTGACCCTGAAATATTCTTAGGATATTCTGATGTCAGTAAAAGTATATCGAATCTACAATAAGAACTCTCATATTGTGGAGGTAACACCTCATGTTATTTTTGATGAGTCTATTGTTGAGTACAGGTCACTAGATAATAGACAGACAGAGAACCAGATGACTACAATGAAGATGAATAAATTGCTACTTCAAGATATTCAGATCTGGAATTCAAAAAGTAATGATAAAGATACAACACTCCACCAATTGCTGAAGAAGTTATACAGCAAGGGGGAACAATCCAACCTGAACTGGATGAAAACAGATCACCCGCTGAAAGCAATTAAACAGTCATTGCAGACAATGATCAATCTGGAAATCTAATTCCAGAAGAAAGAATAGATGAGAATCCATTTCACACTGAATTTGAGGATCCAACAGATCAACCTGATCCTGAGATATCTGATGAAGAGAAGACCAGGAGAAGGAGATGGATACAAGATCATCCACCGGAACAGAATGTTGGGAACCCATCAGATTGTGTGAAAACAAGAAGAATGCATGGAGAAAGTGCATTGTTGAGCTGCTATCTCTCTCGCATTGAACCATCTGATGCTCATGAAGCACTACAAGATGCAGATTGGATAACAACAATGCAAGAAGAACTAAATGAGTTCAAAAGAAATGAAATCTGGTATCTCGTGGACAGACCCAAACACCAAGGAGTAATAGGTGTAAAATGGGTGTTCAAAAACAAACGAGATGAAAATGGTGAAGTAGTCAGAAACAAAGCCAGATTAGTAGCTAAAGGCTATAATCAACAAGAAGGCATTGATTTTGATGAAACATTTGCACCCGTAGCCAGACTAGAAGCTATAAGGCTGTTCCTAGCATATGCTGCACACAAAAGGTTCAAGGTATATCAAATGGATGTCAAAAGTGTCTTTCTAAATGGTATCCTTGAAGAGGAAGTCTATGTGGAACAGCCACCTGGATTTGAAGAAGCAGATCCAAATCAGAAAGTATACATACTGACAAAAGCAGTCTATGGTCTCAAACAAGCCCTTAGAGCTTGGTATGAGACATTATCCTCTGTTCATCATCAAAGTCAAAGAAAATATCCTTCTAGTACTGATCTATGTAGATGATATCATTTTTGGATCTCAATTCACCTATTTATGGGATAAATTTGCTGAACTTGTGAAAAATAAGTATCAAATGTCCATGATGGGCGAGATGAGCTTCTTTTTAGGTTTGCAGGTCAAGTAGCTACCAGATGGCATCTTCATAAATCAAGCCAAATATATTCAAGATCTACTGACTAAATTTGGGATCAAAGACAGTAAACCAGTTAAAATCCCAATGCAGACCAACGGGAAAATTGATCCTGATCCAGAGGGAAAACCAGCTAATATCACTCAGTACAGAGGTATCATAGGATCATTACTCTATCTAACTGCCAGTCGACCTCACATCACATTTGCAGTAGGAGTATGTGCAAGATATCAAGCAAACCCCAAAGAGTCTCACATGGAAGCAGCTAAGAAGATATTAAGATATCTTAAGGGAACAACTCACATAGGATTATGGTACCCTTGTGAAGACAACTTTGAGCTAACTGGATACACAGATTCAGATTATGCTGGATGAAAGTTAGATAGAAAGTCAACATCTGGCACATGTTAATTTTTAGGAAATAAGCTGATTTCTTGGTTCTCAAAGAAGCAGACATCTGTTGCTACATCAACCACAGAGGCTGAATATATGGCAGTTGGAAGTTGTTGTGCACAAATACTCTGGTTAAGACAACAGCTCAAAGACTATGAGATTGATGTCAAAGAGATACCTATTTTCTGTGATAGCTCAAGTGCTATAGCAATCACACAGAATCCTATTTTGCATACCAGATGTAAGCATGTGGATGTGAGACATCATTTTATAAGAGATTATGTTGAAAGAAAACATGTACAGATCGAGAAAATTCACACTGAAGTACAGAGAGCTAACATCCTTACCAAAGCATTACCAGAAGAAAGATTTAAGATGCTTTGTGGTAAACTAGGACTATTAAATCTTGAAGAAAGGATCAGATTGACTTAGATCAAATCAAGTTCACTATTCCAACAGGGAATTAAAACTAGATTGATATAGACCAGATTGATGGAAAACAGATCATGTAAAATTCCAACTGGGAATTAACACCAGATCATCTAAATAGAACAAACAGATAGATTAAATTGCAACAGGGAATAATTAGCAAATCACTACTCAAGATTAATGTCCAAATAAAAGTGACATAAAACAGATCGTTCATGTTAACAACAGTTTGTTAATTAGGAGATGGATCTGGACCAACCCAACCCAACCTTGATTCAAGTCTGTCTTATCGAGAGAAAGGAGATCACCCTGCTAGCTAGTAGTTTTCTAGTGGTAACGTAGAGGTAATCTGTTATAAAGGGAATCGACCCTTATTAGTGCATTAGTATCCTTCTAGTTTTGTTTGATACTTGTGGCTCGTTCTCCGCGAGTATAAAGAAGAAGAGTATCCTAGTAGTTGATAATCTGATCTAGTTTTGATCAGACCGTGGATGTAGGGATTTCCCGAACCACGTTAAACAACTGCGTCATTTACCTTTCTGCATATTTATATTCAGTTATTTATTTATTCTAACCCTTGCACTATCATTTAAACTGCATCTCAATCAACCTGCTTTAACAATCTGGATTATAATTAAGGTTTTCAATATAAGAGCACCAACTAAGTCCACCATATTTCCGCACACAAAATACTTTGAAAGTAATAAGATCACTCTTATTATTGTCTATGTATTTACACTAGAGAGCAACCTATTTGGATTGATCTGCTATCGATCTGTCGATCGATCTGGTCAGTCATCTGCCGAGCAATTTCTTCTTTAAGAATAGCTTGAACTCTCAGATAATTAGCCAAGTAAACTGAAAAGTTTGTGTTTGGTGTATTCCCCCCCCCCCCCATACACCAAACCTTGCTCTTTCGGGACCAACAAGTGGTATCAGAGCTATGGTTCATAAGACCATTGTCTCTATTTCACAGGGTTAATACCTGCGTGGTCAACTTCAATAGATCTAGGAAAACCTACTTTCATTCACGTGCATACTATCTGCAATGGAATCTTCTGTTGTTAGGGCTTGTGAAGAATTCTCCATCCAAGGATATAGAGAATAGAGTTTCAGAATCAAGACAACACTCAAAGCCCATCACTGACTGATGTGGAAAGTAATAGAAGAAGGTCCACTACAGATCACTGAAGAAAGGACCGTAACTACTTCAACTGGAGTAACTACACAGATAGTTCCTAAAGATCTAAGAAAATACACTTTAGAGAAACATCGCGAAGCTAATCTGGATGATTTTACAAAGGGAATCATATCTAGCACAGTCCAAGGCGTACATCTGGCCAAAATCCAAGATATGGATACTGCCAAAGAGATGTGGGAAGCCTTAAGACACTTGTGTCTAGGATCTGAAGTCATGATTGAAAACAAGCTGTCACTTGCCTTCAACAAATACGATGAATTCAAAATGAAACCAGGCGAGACCATCGAACAAATGAAAATAAGATTCACTGGAATCTTACTTGAGATATCAGCGTTCAAAAAGAACAAATATACTTAAAGAGAGAAAAACATGAAAATACTCAGAGCACTTCCACCTAGTTGGGAGATATACGCTGCAATGCAACCACTTCGTGCTGACTTTAATGAACTCTCTACAGAAGCTCTATTTGATCATCTTGAAGGCCATGAATGTGACATTCAAAGAATTCGTGGACCAGATCATCTGTCCAAAAAGGCAGAAAGCGGCTCAAAGAAAGACAAAGAAGTAGCCTTCAAAGCGAAGAGCAAAACAAATGAACCTTCTGAATCTACTGTACCAGATGAAGAGAAGGGTTATGACAAACTGCTAAAAGAATTTGCAATGATTGCTAAACGTATGGACAAGATGGAGGTCAGATCGAAGAAATTCAGACATTTCTACAAAGATAATAAAAACAAATTCTACAAGAAACGCGACAATGATCGATCTGATAGCAAAGATGAGTCTAAACAACAGACAAGTAAGTCCTCTAAAATATCTAAATCAACAGATTATACCTGCTTTGGTTGTGGCAGAATAGGTCATTTCAAGACAGATTGTCCTGATCTGTCGGAAAGCCAAAGAGAAGAGTTAAGAGCAAAAAGAGATCGAAAACTCAAATATGAGCGCAAGGCCATGCTAGCTGAAGAAGAATCAAGCAGCTCAAGCCATTTCTCAGATAGCACACCAGAGAATGATGAAGCATTCTATGCAAATGAAGAAGAAAGCTGGGATGAATGCTATATGGGACTAGACAACGGTCTGGATGAAGTCGAGGTAAATTCTTGCAATACCAACTCTTCAAATGATAATAATCTGGAACAGAAAATAGAAGATCAATCGGAATACTCATGGGAAGAAGTTAATGAGATGTTCAAGAGCTATTCGAGCATCAAGAGACTGTTTAGAGAAGTTGTGGAAGAAAATGATAGGCTGAAGAAATCTGAACAGATATTGAGCACAACAAATACCCAATTTACTACTAAAGTAACAGATCTGGAAGAATAAATCAAGGGAAAAGATAGAGAGTGTTGGTCCCGAAAGAGCAAGGTTTGGTGTATGGGGGGGGGGGGGAATATACCAAATACAAACTTTCAGTTTACTTGACTAATTTAATCAGAGAGATGTAAGCTTTCTGAAACACAGATTGCTCGATGTGATAGACCAGATTGATTTTCTAATCGATCTTGTTCTGTCCAAGTAAAGTCTCTCAAGTGAGTTATACACAGCAGAGAGTAAGATTAAGCTTAAACTCTAACAGTGTATCGTGCGCGGAATAATGGTGGACTTAGTCGGTGCTCTTGTTAAGAAAATCTTTAGAAAACTTAATCGAGTATTTAGGAGATTGATTAAGAATGCAGATTGAATGAGTATGATAGATATAGAATAAAAACAACTGAATATAAATGCAGAATATAAATAACACAGTTATTTTTACGTGGTTCGGGAAACCCCCTACGTCCACGGTCTAATCCAAACTGGATTAGATATCCACTACTAGGATACTCTTCTTATTTATACTCGCTGAGAATGAGCCACAAGTTTCAAGTACAAGCTTGATTGAAACTTATGCACGAATAAGGGTCGTGTCCCTTTACAACTTACAGAAAAACTACTGTAAACAGGTTATCTTCACGTTAATCCACTAGAAAACTACTAGCTAGTAAAGATCTCCTTCTTCTCTCGATAAGACAGACTTGAATCGAGGTTGGGTTGATGTGATTACGATCACGAACGGATTGAAGCTTTTTTTCTGATGAAAGAAAGAATCGCATGAATGTATTTCTGTAATGTAGCTCCCATTCACCATTTCAGACTTTAAAACTTCAAACATATATAGGCTCTGTTGGTCCCGAAAGAGCAAGGTTTGGTGTATGGGGGGGGAATACACCAAATGCAAACTTTTCAGTTTACTTGACTGTTTCAATCAGAGAGATGTAAGCTTTCTGAATTACCGATTGCTCAAGGTGATAGAATGAATTGATTTTCTAATCGATTAGATTCTATCCAGATAAAGTCTCTCAAGTGAGATATACAAAGCAGAAAGTAAGAGTAAACTCAAATTCCAGCAATGTATTGTGTGCAGAATAATGGTGGACTTAGTCGGTGCTATTGTTAAGAAAATCTTTTGAAAACTTAATCGAGTATTTAGAAGATAGATTAAGAATGCAGATTTGAATGAGTATGATAGATGCAGAATAAAAACAACTGAATATAAAATGCAGAATTTAAATGGCACAGTTATTTTTACGTGGTTCGGGAAACCCCCTACGTCCACGGTCTAATCCAAACTGGATTAGATATCCACTACTAGGATACTCTTCTTATTTATACTCGCTGAGAACGAGCCACAAGTTCCAATTACAAACCTTATTGAAACTTATGCACGAATAAGGGTCGTGTCCCTTTACAACTTACAGAAAACTACTGTAAACAGGTTATCTTCACGTTAATCCACTAGAAAACTACTAGCTAGTAAAGATCTCCTTCTTCTCTCAATAAGACAGACTTGAATCGAGGTGTGATTGCGATCACGAACGGTTTGAAGCTTTTGTCTGATTTGGAGATAGAATGCTTGAGAATATTTCTGCAGTATAGCGCTTGCGTAGATTTACAGACTTTGAAACTTCAAACATATATAGGCTCTGAATTTGAAATTCTAGCCGTTTGTTGATTGACGTGATTTGATTTGTGGATTGTCAATCAATTATATCTCTTCTTTCCTTGTAGAGTTGTTGATTGAATCTTCTATGATTGGTAAGCAGATCATCTGTGATTGCTTTCCTTCTCCGTGTCAATCAGTGATTCAATTTCCAAATCTTCAATGGAAAGTCTTTAATGCTTCATCGACAGGTTTGGTTCTGCTCTTTCTGGTTTGCTTCTAACCTTCTGGTTGTGTCCCCTCTTGTCTAGTGTCTTTCTGGTTGAATATTGACTTAGATACTTTCTGGTTGAGGTGCTTTCTGGTTGAGCATGCGTTAACCACTTTCTGGGTGAAGTACTTTCTGGTAGAGCATACGTTAACCACTTTCTGGGTGAAGTACTTTCTGGTAGAGCATACGTTAACCACTTTCTGGCTGAAGCATCTTCCATCTTTCTGGCTGAAGCTTTTCTGGTTCAACTTTCTGTTAAAGTTGATTAGCTTCATTTACTGTTTGAGACTTTCTGATTTAGCACTCTGTCTTGAGACTTGCTGGTTTTGAGTCTCCCTGGTTTAGCATTCTGTCTTGAGACTTGCTGGTTTTGAGTCTCTCTGGTTTAGCATTCTGTCTTGAGACTTGCTGGTTTTGAGTCTCTCTGTTAAAGACTTGTTGGTTCAGCTTTTTGTTAAAGACTTGCTGGTACAGCTTTTCTGTTAAAGATTGTCTTGCTTCTGCTTTCTGACTGAGATATCTTCCATCTTTCTGGTTGGACAGGTTTCGACTATCTGGTCTGTCAAAACCAACAGAAATGATACAGACATGAAAAATGCCAAGTGTGTGTATGAGTGAACATCATCAAAACTTAGAATATATTGTGGGGTTCCCAACAGGCTCTGAATTTGAAATTCTAGCCGTTTGTTGATTGGCATGATTTAATTTGTGGATTGCCAATCAATCATATCTGTTCTTTTCTTGTAGATTCGTTGATTGAATCTTCTATGAATTGAAGGCAGATCGTCTGTGATTACTTTCCTTCTTCGTGTCAATCAGTAATTCTCTTTCCAATTCTCGATGGATGGATTTTAATGCATCATTGACAGGTTTGGTTCAACTCTTTCTGTTTTTCTTCAAACCTTCTGATTATGCCCTTTCTGGTCTTAGTGCCTTTCTGGTTGAACACTGGTTAGACACTTTCTGGTTGAAGTGCTTTTCTGGTTGAATACTAGTTTAGACACTTTCTGGTTTTAAGTGTCTTTCTGTCTGTTACTTGCTGGTTCAACTTTCTGTCCGAGACATCTTCCATCTTTCTGGTTGAAGCTTTCTGGTTCAACTTTCTGTTAAAGTTGACTTGCTCCACTTTCTGTCTGAGACTTGCTGGTTTAACTTTCTGTTAAAGTTGTCTTGCTTCAGCTTTCTGTCTGAGACATTTTCCATCTTTCTGTATGAAGCTTTCTGGTTCAACTTTCTGTTAAAATTGACTTACTACAGCTTTCTGTCTGAGACATTTTCCATCTTTCTGTATGAAGCTTTCTGGTTCAACTTTCTGTTAAAGTTGACTTACTACAGCTTTCTGTCTGAGACATTTTCCATCTTTCTGTATGAAGCTTTCTGGTTTCGACTATCTGGTTTATAGAAACCAAAAGAAATGATACAGAACATGAATAATACCAAGTGTGTTTTTGAGAGAACATCATCAAAACTTAGAATATTTGTGGGGTTCCCAACAGAGAGATTCACACACTAAATTCAAAGGTTAAAGATCTCATCACAAGAAACAATGTTGCCGAAGAAAGAATAAGGAAAGGCAAAGAAATGATCTACAAAAGTGATGAACGTGCTAAATTGCTAGTTAATCTGCAACAAAAAGGCACATCTTGATTAGGATATCCAGGTCACTCAGAAAAACCTTCGGGAACTACAAGATTTGTACCTGAGAGAAAGCAAACACCAGATCAAGTAATAGATCTGAAGAACAAGAAAGGTCATCCACAAAAGATGATGATAAAAGACACAGCTCATTACACAAAAACAGATTACGTACATGTCAACAGGACATTACCCAACAAAAATGTCAACAGGACAAAGAATGTCAACAGGACATTACCTATTAAGAAGAGATTGAAGAATGATGGAATAGAAAGATACCATCCATCTGAATTTCATTCCCTATCTAGAGTTGATAATAATGGAAACATTATTACTTGCTATATATCTGTTCCTAACACAAAAATGTTTTGGGTTCCAAAGGGAACATTTGCTAATAACCAAGCACCCAAACGTTAAAGGGTAGCTAAGTTTTACTAATTGCAGGACCAGAAGACTGCAAGAAAAAACAAGATAGTAAGAGGAACAATCTGGATAATTGATAGTGGATATTCGAAGCATATGACATGTAAAAAGAACTTACTATCAGATTACGTTGAAAAGCCAGGACCACAGGTCACCTTTGGATGTAACTCAAAAGGATACACCAGAGGATATGGAAACGTAAAGGTTGGCAAGACTACCATCTCAAATGTATCATATGTTGAGGGTCTTAGCCACAATCTATTTTTGGTTAGTCAATTATGTGCAAATGGTAATCAGATCATCTTTGATACTAACAATTGCTTTGTGAAGAACAAGGAAGGAGATGAGATACTCCTTACCGGAAAATTGCAGGACAGGTTATATATTGTCCAGCGGACAAACCAGATCGAGACCTGCTTAGTTACTAAAACTGTATCAGAAACAAGCTGGTTATGGCACAAGAGATTGAGTCATCTAAATTTCAAGTCAATCAACAAGATTGCAAAAGATAAATTGGTGGAAGGTCTACTAGATCAAGTATATGATAAAGATCATATATGTAATGCTTGTCAAGTTGGAAAGCAGAACAGATCATCCTTTACAAGCAAAACAACTCACTCAACATCAAGAATACTGAAGCTTTTGCATCTGGATCTGTTTGGACCAGTAAAACCACTAAGTGTAAATGGAAGAAAATATACCTTAGTAATCATAGATGACTATTCAAGGTTCACTTGGGTCATCTTTCTGTTAAAGAAGAAAGTGACACTAGCCAAACTACCTGATTTTCTACACAAGATCACCAAACAGAAGGAGGTGATTATAGCTACTATCAGAACAGATCGAGGAACAGAATTTCTCAACCAAAAGATTGAAGCATACTGCAATAAGATGGGGATCACTCATCAAACTTCAGCTGCTAGAACACCTCAACAGAATGGAGTTGTTGAAAGGCGAAACAGATCACTAAAAGAAGCAGCCTGTACTATGCTAAATGCAACCAATCTACCAAAGAAATTATGGGAAGAAGCTATTTACACAGCCTGCTATACTCAGAACAGATCATCAATTATACTCAGACATGGAAAGACACCATATGAGATCTGGAACAATAGAAAGCCTAAGATCTCTTACTTTCGCACTTGCGGTTGTTTGTGTTACATACATAATAATGTGAAATCTCAATTGAAGACTTTTCATAGCAAAACTGATCCTGGAATATTTTTAGGATATTCTGTTAGAAGATGTTCTAATCTGGAACTCAAAAAGTGATGAATGAGTTTCTGTTAGAAGACTTTTCATAGCAAAACCAGATGAGTACAAGAAAGATGAATGAGTTTCTATTAGAAGATGTTCTAATCTGGAACTCAAAAAGTGATGATGAAGAAATCAATACTCCACCTATTGCTGAAGAAATCATACAACAAGGGGGAATAATTCAACATGATCTGGATGAAAACAGATCACCAACTAAAAGTAATGAAACAGTCATTGCAGATGCTGATCAACCTGAAAATTTAAACCCAGAAGTAGGAGCAGATGAGAATCCACTCCAAGCTTCATCAACAGCACAGCCTGAATTTGAGGAACCAACATATCAACCTGATCCTGAGATATCTGATGAAGAGATGACCAGGAGAAGGAGATGGATACAAGATCATCATCCAGAACAGATTGTTGTAAACCCATCAGATCGTGTGAAGACCTCAAGAATGCATGGAGAAAGTGCCTTGTTGAGCTGCTATCTATCTCGCATTGAACTATCTGATGCTCATGAAGCATTACAAGATGCATATTGGATAACAGCAATGTAAGAAGAACTTAATGAGTTAAAAAGAAATGAGGTCTGGTATCTCGTGGATAGACCCAAGCACCAAGGAGTAATAGGTGTAAAATGGGTGTTCAAAAATAAACGAGATGAGAATGGTGAAGTAGTCAGAAACAAAGCCAGATTTGTAGCTAAAGGCTATAATCAACAAGAAGACATTGATTTTGATGAAACATTTGCACCCGTAGCCAGACTAGAAGCAATAAGGTTGTTCTTAGCATATGCTGCACACAAAAGGTTCAAGGTATACCAGATAGATGTCAAAAGTGCCTTTCTAAATGGTATCCTTGAAGAAGAAGTATATGTGGAATAGCCACCTGGATTCGAAGAAGCAGATCCAAATCAGAAAGTATACAGATTGACAAAAGCAGTCTATGGTCTAAAACAAGCTCCTAGAGCTTGGTATGAGACATTGTTAACATTTCTACTAGAATCCAGATTCAGAAGAGGATCAGTTGACAAGACTTTGTTCATCATCAAAGTCAAAGAGAATATCCTTTTAGTACAGATCTATGTAGATGATATCATATTTGGATCCCAATCTACTTATTTATGTGATAAATTTGCTGAACTTATGAAAAATAAGTATCAAAAGTCCATGATGGGCGAGATGAATTTCTTTCTAGGTTTGCAGGTCAAGCAGTTACCAGATGGCATCTTTATTAATCAAGGAAAGTATATTCAAGATCTGCTTACTAAGTTTGGAGTCCAAGACAGTAAACCTGTTAAGATTCCAATGCAGATCAACGGGAAAATTGATCCTGACCCAGAGGGAAAACCAACAAATATTACTTAATACAGAGGGATCATAGGAACACTACTCTATCTAACTGCCAGTTGACCTGACATTACATTTGCAGTAGGAGTATGTGCAAGATATCAAGCAAACCCCAAAGAGTCTCACATGGAAGCAGCTAAGAAGATATTAACATATCTTAAGGGAACAACTCACATTGGATTATGGTATCCTTGTGAAGACAACTTTGAGCTAACTGGATATACAGACTCAGATTATGCCGGATGCAAGTTGGACAGAAAATCAACATCTGGTACATGTCAGTTTTTAGGAAATAAACTGATCTCTTGGTTCTCAAAGAAGCAGACATCTGTTGCCACATCAACCACAAAAGCTGAATATATGGCAGCTGGGAGTTGTTGCGCTTAAATACTCTGGTTAAAGCAATAACTCAAGGACTATGAGATCGATGTCAAGGAGAAACCCATTTTCTGTGATAGCTCAAGTGCTATAGCAATCACACAGAATCCTGTCTTGCATACCTGATGCAAACATGAAGATGTGAGACATCACTTTATAAGGGATCATGTTGAAAGAAAACATGTACAGATCAAGAAGATACACACTGAAATACAGAGAGCAGACATTCTTACTAAAGCATTACTAGAAGAAAGATTAAAGATGCTTTGTGGTAGATTAGGATTGTTAAATCTGGAAGAGAGGACCAGATTGACATAGTACAGATTGATAGGTTACAGATCAAGTCAAATTCCAACAGGGAATTAGTACCAGATCATCAAAGTACAGATTGATGAAGAAAAGATCAATTGAGTTCCAACAGGGAATCAACAACAGATTCAACAGATCAATCTGGACCAGATGACTAGTAGCCACGTGGAAATTAATTCTTAATATTTGCGTTACTTATTCAAGGGAGAATGTCAGCAAAATAAATCTAATTACGGCGATTATATCAATTTTAATCATAGCCTATATGTCTAAATTCAGACATAATGTACCAAATCTCTTATTTTTTGATGATTAGTACAGTGTTTGGGAACTGTGATCGTGAAGATTTTTACTATATCAAGAAAAAGGAAGATAATCGACAACTGACACGCGCCGCATTGCAATCCTAGGATCAAAGCGCGTGTATCAGACGCAGAGCAGAGGCGGTAATAGACTATAAGTCTATAACTCAGAAAAGCGGGAAAACTAAAAAGGGAAGAATAAATCTCATCCATTAAATTTTCTCTCTTTTAAATCTACACCCTTTATTATTTATCTATATATATATATGTTAAGGCTGTTTGACTATCACCTACACTCTTCTTCTTCTTCGACGAACACTTAGTATATTTTTTTCTCGACTCTCTTATAACTCTCTCAACCCTTTTTCAAATTTTTTTTAATAGCTCCCAAATCAATTCTGTTTATCGATCAAGTCAAATTTCTGAACCAATATATTCATCAAGACCAATATGCCGTTCTTGACAACTACGGCTTCCATAAACTAGACAAGGCTTTCGCCCTTGTTAAACGATGCAAATGTTTCTCTTTTATGAGTTTTCTTTTAAACCGTTATTCATGTTTTAAATATTCTGAATCACCTTTTAACTGTCTTATGTGAACTGCCCTATTTTGAAAAACAAGTTTTATGCATTAGCATGCATCTGTGAACACAATTTTTTATCTTTAGAACTTAATATTCTGTAACTGCTGTTATTTGCTGTTGAACACTCATACTTCATTGATGGCAGAATGGTGTTTACCTATTTTTCAACTTTGTTCTAGGATTTCACAACATTATCACTACAGACCCTCTCAAATTTTTGCCGAAGGAAGTGGCAACCTTCTTTCTCACATGGCAAGGAGAAAAGGGTGGGAACGAGGCCACCGTTCGTGTAAGCAAGGGCAATACTACAAGCAAAACAACGTACAACGTGCTGAATATCATAGATGAGGTCTATAAACTAAAAGATGAAGGTCTCAGTCTTGGAGACATCACAGACGAACAGTTGCAAGAGGCAATAGAGAAAGTGATGGTGGTGCCAATCCCCTATACGAACAAGATGTTCAATCGGGGACTGCTTGCGCCTGAATTCAAAATCGTGTTCGAATTTGTTCAGAGAATTTTCATGAACCACAACGGTTCATACAACCAAGTAACTCCATAAAAGTTCAAGATCCTTGCATTTGTTGGCAAAGGAGGCCAAAATGATTACATTTGTAAAGGGAGCAAGTCCAGGCATTGAAATGAGGAGAAGCAGCCTGAGGCATTCCACCAAGATCAGTTTCATGCTGGAAACATTTTTCAAACAACACAAGTGGGATGAAGTGATTGATATCAATGACAGATTAAGATTTCCCAAGGATCAACACCAGATCGAGATGTCCATGGGAATCACAGCCAATTTGATAGCCAAGATAATAGACCCAGTGCATGTTAATGCTTTGATGGAGATGGGGAGCTCAAATCCAATCTGGATTCCCCCATCTGCCACTGTTGAAAAATCTGTCAAGTCCAGAACCACCAAGGAGAAGCCAGTGGAGAGAACTCCTTCGAAAAGAGTCACAAGAAGAGCAAGCTCAGTGGAAGATTACACAGTGGAAGAGGTCCAGGTTCAGGAACCTGCTATTACCGATACCCCTATCCCTCAACAGGAGGTTGAGGATGAGGACGGAATTCTGATTGGGGGACCACCAGAAGAAGTTGCCCCCATCTCCTCTTTTGACCCAAGTCAGGAAAAAGAATTTTCTCCTGCTCGCACTGCTAGTCCATCATTTGCAGAACAATTAGAGCAGATTGATGAGGAAGAAGAGGGAGAAGATGAATCCTCGGATGAGGATATGGAGAAGAAAAAGTTTGAAACGTGTTGGGAACCCCACAAATTATTTTATGTTTTGATGATATTCCCTCGAAAACACACTTAGGATTATTCATGTTCTGTATTACTTTTATCTGGTTTATATGTGACAGGAACCTTAACACTCAGAAGGATCAGAAAGTTGAAATGGAAAACCTCAACCAGAAAGTTGAAGCATTTGAACCCCGACAGAAAGTTGAAGCATTTCAACCCCGACAGAAAGTTGAA
>JAPKLX010000422.1:135853-166112 GCA_026898415.1 Leonotis leonurus | reverse complement strand
ACTTGCCGTTGTTCATTTGTGCATTTTCTCAAGAAATCATTGTATTCTCGTAGAAGACTTTTTCGATCATATTGTAGCTCATTTATGATCAATCTATTTCGACTGATTTGAGAAAGATCAATATTTGGGAATGGTAATGATGGAAAATCACGCAAACTCCTCACAAAAGCCTGTAACAATTTTTCAATTTCGGCCAAAGCACAATTTTTTATTTGATCTTCATCCATAAACAATTCTGCAAAGTCAAAAAATAACATAAGATAGTTATAATTTATTTTAGTACAATATGACATTATATATGATAAATATATACAATAAAATTTGTAATAAAACTTACCATTGTTTTGTAGTGAATTTTTATATGTGTAAAGAATATCATCTGATAAAAATTTCAGTACTTTTGCAAAGTCGTATATTAGATACTTTTGAGATAGTTTCAAAGTTCTTTTTCTTTATTTTTCGGTTGTATAAAATGAGAAAAAAGAAAATTGATAATTTAATAAGGTATCAAATTCCAATAAATTCATTGATCGTGAAATATCGATCCAATCTAAATTTAAAATAACTTTAATTGAAGCATAATCCCTATCCATAAATAAACTTATGACTTAAAAAAAATCAAAAGTCAAAAAGTTAAGGGCAAAGTAAATAAAAATGACTGTACAGAAATAGAAGAAAAATTATTAAGAGACATGTGTTGGTACTTGGGGTAGTGTAGCAGTGGAGGCTCCGCCCACCGCATAGGATATGTTTCTTTGTAAATAATTATTAATTAATTTTAATATTTATCAAACAATAATTGCTAGAATAACGATTTAATATTTGTATCTTTATCTTCTATTATTTATAAACTCTATTTAATTATGAAACATTTTTAGTTACGCAAGCATTATTCATCTATCTCTTAAATATACTTAAGATTTCTAATTAATTACCTAAGTGTTTGGCTTTTTTCAAAATGCTATAATTTCATGTTTCTGTTTGTGCATATGTGTTTCCTTGATAGTGTATTATTTTTCATAGTTTAGTTCTTTTTTTTTTGATTGTTTAGGATCAAAAGTTCTGAGCAAAAAAACTTGTTGAGCAGAAAAACTAAAGTTGAAAGGTATGTTTTTATTTTAGTTAGTTGGTGTTTAGTAATATCAAGTTAATTGATTAATGTTAGAGTATTTCTTACAAATTTAAACATTATATATCGATAAAATATTGAAAAATAAAGTATCATACTTTCACTAATGTAAAATAAAACCAAATAGTCAC
Source organism: Leonotis leonurus (assembly GCA_026898415.1). Taxonomy (NCBI): domain Eukaryota; kingdom Viridiplantae; phylum Streptophyta; class Magnoliopsida; order Lamiales; family Lamiaceae; genus Leonotis; species Leonotis leonurus. The sequence continues at coordinate 164,852 of JAPKLX010000422.1, read as the reverse complement.
CATACACAATTAAAAATATATATGGGCACCTAGCATAAAAATATAAGAAGCAATCTAACTCTTCTCTATCTTGATTTTAACGTTCCGCTTCTTCTTCGCGTTAGTTGCAGAAAATGCATCATCCAAACACCTTTTTACTTTACCATTAGCACACCATTCATCTTCGACCCCCCTTACTTGATGGAGTTTTATTTTCCAATTTCTTATTTAGTATATCAGATTCTTGGATCTTCGATAAACAATTAGACTCCTATATGTATTTAAATATTTGTGAGTATGTGTATTAGAATTAAAACAAATGCATGTATATAAATTAATTGTAGTTATCAATAATATGTACCTGACTATCTAAGCAACTTGAAGAACATGTTGCTATGATAGTTTGATCGGTCGTACTTTTGGACATGTTATAACCTTCACGGTGAAATTGTTTACTTTCTCGAGACTTCGGTTGTCACGTCCCCATTTCACTTTCTAAGTAAAATCGAGGAAAACGTGACTTACAAGAAAAATACGGATAATGAAACACAACGAAAACGTTGATAAATGGATAAAAGTGAAACGTACATCAAAGGGGAAGATTTTGATAGAGATGTGTGACCGAAGTCCAATACATCAATAAGAAACTTAACGTTCGAAATCAACAGAGATTATTACAACATCTAAAATTACGAAAACAAGAACAAGTCTGAACACATAGTTCGAGAACAAGATAGATACTAATAAATTCTTGGATCTAAAAACAAAAATCTGGCAGCGGAAATTGGATCAATATCTAGGTTTACATGTATGACGACATATAAACCACCGAGAGTAAAAACGTTTAAAGTTCAACAAAAACCACCGCTGAGCCTTCCACTTCGCCATCACGACTTAACCTGCACATTTATAAATATATGCAGGGCTGAGTACGAAAGTACTCAGTAAACACATGCCGAAATCACATTCGTACAGATATATTTGCAATTGCCGTAATACAGTGCAACATAGGGATTTTGTCACTAAAGAACCTATGTTCACTAAATTCTTTTGTGATCTTAAAAGTTCGACTGCGCAGTCTAAGTTCTGGAGTAATCAAACATATCTGTAATTCTGTGTGTCGGGAAAGTGGCCACTTTCTGCGAACACTGAACCGGCCAACCCGCTAAGATGACTCACGGTTCTGGTGTACACTAACCTTAAAAGATATAAATCTTTAAAGGTCCGAAATCGATTAATTGTTCAACAGATACGCATCATACCAAAATATAAACATTTTCGACAATGCAATACTTCATATCATTTAAAAATTCTAAGCATTCTATAACGAAAATCATACTTTGGTACAACGCATACGATTTTGATTTTGTAAAAGAAAGCCTACCTGATATGCTTCCTTGTCTAATGAAAAGCTGGTGTAGTTTGATTGAATTTCTCTTCCGCTGAACCTTAATCGTAATTAAGAGTAAAATACTCATCGTGAGTATGTAATTTATTTCATCTAAATATGAAATTATATTCTATTATCTAGCTTAATTTCTCTAATCTCTCCATTCGATTAAAATTCGAGTGTTTAACTATTTCTATACCTGATAAAATATTATTACTCATTTCATAGCTTAATAGATCTAATTTATTGGATTAAGTCTAATTATAAATTCAATTTCTTAAATTTCTATCTAAATCCAAGATTAATATTTCTTTTATTAAACCACAATTAAGGGATAACTAAATCCATTTTTTTAATACCCAAACTGGGCCCATCCTACATAATACATATGCCCATCAATTTATTTATTCTGGCCCGTTTATTCAATTATGCTACAGCCCATTAGAAATTTAAGTTCGGCCCATATTTAATTGTTCCAGCCCATCTGTTTTATTTGTTCCAGCCCAATCATCTAGTTGGCCTAATATGTCTAACACTCCTAATACATCTATCCCTAATTTCTTACTCGATCTGTTCCGCCTTCTCCTTCACTATCTGCTCCACTTTTTACTATCTGCCCTTTACTATCTGCTTCTCGCTGCTCCTACATCGATCTGCTCCTCCTGCTTCATATCGATCTGTTTCTCCTGTGTCAACATCGATCTGCTTCTCCTCCAAACAGATGGTAATCGATTCTTCCTCAAGCTACTCTCTTCTTTCTTTCTTCTCGCTACTGCTCGCTCTCGTTTTCTCTCTCAGCAACGAGTTCGCCAGCGTCCCCGATTGATGCAGCAATGGCGTCGCTCTCCGCTTCTTCGTCAATCTGCTCCGACCGTCTTCTTAAGAGGTAATTTCTCTCTTTAAATTTCAGTTTTAGATTTAGGGCTTTCAAACTTAATCTGTAAAAATTTATTCCTTTTTTCAGTTCGATTCATCTTTCTTTTAAGTTTATGCATTCTAACCATCCCCCTGTGTTGCTGATTTGATTTGTTTCTAGGCGATGTCTCAATTTTAATGGAGTCCTGTCGTGGTCTTTAGTGGAGTAGCTTTCCCTGAGCTAAGTCCCTCAATTTTCTGTTAATACCCTACTTTCTTTTTATTATTATGCATTCTGAGATCCTTAGTGATAGTTGATGGTGCTATTGGTTTTAATAAGGGTTCTGAGGTTGTTCTGAGCTTCTATTGGTTGAGCTTGCATTGTTTGGTTTAATAATCTGGAGGGTGTTAATTTGGGATCTTTTACGGATACAACTTCTTTGTTCTGAAACTATAGTTCTGTTTTGTGCAAGACTTATGCACGTTCATTGTTTTGCAAGGGTTCTAAAGTGATTGAAAAAGAAATAGTCTGTAGTCTACCTAAATTCAATTTTAAGATTTCAGAAACAAAGTTAAAAAATAGAAAGTTTTGAAGACTTATGGATGTAGTATTGTGCATGTTCTGGATTCTCAAACCTAAAGCAATATCGTGAAGTCTGAAGCATAAACATATGAAAACATACTTTTCTAGCCTAAACACCTTCCTACGCATGTTTTGTTATTCGGCCTTAGCATGTTTCTGTTCTAAATAAAGCATGGAATAGGGGTAGAGTTCATGTAGGTGTCTGGGAGGGTCTGTATACGTGTGCTTTGTCTTGCATAGCAGTTTCTAAATATCCTACAATTGCTTTAAAAGATTTAATACAACTGAAAACTCTTTAGCATTATTTGAGGTTCTCTTAGTTGTAGTTCATGAACTAAGCATGCTATATTCTCCTTGCCCTAGATTTAAATAAGAAGAAAAGAGTTGTACTTACTTTGAACGCTTGGCTAAAGTTCCCTCTGGGGTATACTCTGTGAAAGTAAGAAAGAAACTGTTTCAGTTGAGCTTAACACTAAACGGAGAGGGTGAACTTTATGCTTACCTTACTCTTCAACTGAGGTTGGGTGACTGGGAGGTTCTTTCCTGGTGTGTGTGGATATTTCTACGTAGTAAGTAAGTGATGGTTTAGTGGAAGTGAAGGTAAGTATTGTGGTAGGATATAGAAGAGTGTCTGATTGGTTTTGCAATGTATAGAGGCTCTTTATTTCTGGACATGACTGCCCCAAGCACTTGAGTTCTCAACATATAGCACATGCCTACTTTAATTACTACTGTCCTAAATCTTGACTTCGGCTGCCATTAGTTTAATAAATCTTCTTCCTTGCAGGAGTAGTGCGAATAGAAGATGATGGAGTGACAAGCAGCCACTGTCCCTTACTGCTGTTGCTGCTCGTTACTTCTATGTTTCCTTTGGGGTTTGCATTGAAGAGTAGAAGATTTGGGGTGGAAGACAAAATCTTATATTAATGTCTAGTATCTATTTGGTGATTTCTGTCTATTTAGGAGACTTAGGAATGCAGGCACAGTAGTTATAGTCTCCCTATAGCATAGACTCATAATTGTGACACTTAGTTTTCGGTTGAAAATATGACTCCTAGTCCATGATCACTCTCTTGCCTATCTTGCAGCATGAAACACATATATATATATACAACTTTTTGAACTTGAATATGTATTTATACTTGCTGCGTGTTTCTTTCCTTAGAACAAAGAAATGGTTGGATAACACTATTCATAACACTTGTCCTCCTTTCTCAAAAACCTAAGTGATATTTCTCTTAATATGGATAATTGCATCATAGTATATATATATATAAATTTATAATAAAACCCCATATACTATTTTATATACTACTCATAGTTACAATTCTATTCTCCAATTAAAACAATCTATGTAAATGATCAACGAATCATTCTTGTACCATAACCTTATAAGTTACTAATACACTAATAATGATAATCTAATCAATCGATTAATAAGGATCTAACTATAAACCTTCCCATAATTCATTTAAACTAGCTCGCATAACAATTATCATATACAACGACTGTAATATGTACGAATAACAATTGCTACTAATGTCAATTTGTAAATCTTCATTTTAAATAAATACCACGAAATGTTATTATCACGATAATCGATACATGGTATTAGTAGGAAAATTTTACGGGCCATTACATCGGTTGGATCTTAAACAAAAACTTTTGGTCTAGCAAAGCATTTGGAATTTCTTTAGGGTAATTATTATCCAGACTTCCTCCCTAAACATAGTTAGGATCTTTTCAAATACCATTATATTATATATATATATATATAATTTATATCTAAATGTTTATTAGTGATAAATACCTCAACATTGATTTCCAATTTCAAGTCTCAGCATCCTTGCCAATAATTTGTTTGCACTCTCTGTCCCAAAGTAAAAATTGTGCTTTTCCATTATTGTCCTTCACTTGGACCTTAGTTTTGTATGTGTGCAATACATTTATAAATCAACTAACATAACTTTTCAAATTCTACTAACATTTAAACAATTGTGAATTAGATTATAATGACATGTTATATTATTTTATAACTGGAGCAGTCTCATATTTTACTAATACAAAATTTAGCATGGTTGCCTATGCATCATGTTTGTTGTCTATGTAATTGGTTTTTGTTTCTTTCTCAGAAAATTAGAGAATTCAATTGCTAAAATTAATTAGAAAGATAATTATCTAATTTGCAAATTTCCACACACAACGAATTAAACTTTAAAAAAAATGAAACATAGATAAGAACACTTAAAAATTGCATGAATGGCCATCTTTTTCTAACAATTTCAAGTATTCATCAGCATAATTGTCCCATAGTGTGCAATTTAACTTCCTCCTACATATCATAAAAATTAGTATGGTTAAATAATAAATATTAATATATAAGTCTACTTAGATTAAGAAATTTTTTCTCGGTGTCTTCGAGAGTCAACTCAATAAGTTTTTTTGCTTCCCCGGTCGATGATGTCCTATTTTGTAATTCACCCGGATTCACCAAAACTCCAATTATATCTATGCAAATATACATACTTTTTAGTATATGATAGGATGTAGCCCCACTAACAGGCCCAAACAAGACTAAGGCCCAACATAACTGGACCTCGGCCCAAGAGACCGGGAGCTCGGCCCAAAAGCCCAGTCACTTCGGCCCAGAAGCCCAGCCACTTTGGCCCAGAAGTCCAGCCCACGAGCCCAAAATTTTGGTCCAGCCCACGATCCCGAATTTAGCGCCCCACGATCTCGGATCCGCCGTAACTGCCACTAGTTACCTATAAATATAGTCTCTAAAGCTAGATTAGGGACAGATTCTTTATACTCTCTCAAAAACTCAATATCAATACAAAGACTATCTTTTCTCCGTGGACGTAGATTTAACAAACGATCGAACCACGTAAATCTCGTGTTCATCTTGTTCTTTATTTTATCATCGTAAAAGCACTCTAAAAATAGAAGATCGAACACTGGCGCCGTCTGTGGGAAGGAATAAATTCTGTGAAATCGATCAACGTTTTTCGAGTGAAGATACGATGGTGAGATCTACCCGCTCCACCGCTGTAGCTGCTACCAAAGGAAAACAAAACCAAGCTAATCCGTCCGTCATTCCACCTCGCACATCGGCCAATGAGGAGGATGTACTCCAAGTCCGACGTGACTCCATAATCCGCCGAACTCCTGACGGCCATATGGAGGATGTGTTGTCAAGTCGTTCCAATGATTCGACTGGTAACGGTGAACCAAACCGAGGAGATCACCGATACGAGAACACCGCACTCCAGCCTCAGCTCAGAGATGCACTTAAGGCATACTTAGATCTCCACGAACAAGATTTCCTCAAGTTCGCCGAACAACATCGGCAACAAAGTCAAGGCGGAGACAAAACTGAACCACAGCGACCTCGGCCCCCGAGCCTCCAAATTGTCGAGGGAAGAAACGACGAACTTCCCCAAAGACAACGTGATCGTCGAGGAAACACTAACCTCGCTTCACCTCGGCGTGGTTCGACATCACCCCGTCGAAACGTCGGTCCTTCCCGACGTGACAAGGATGACCACAGAGAGGGGAGATTCACTATCTACAGTCGAATCGCCACCCCTTTCACCAACAAAATACTCTACACTCCACTCCCGTCAACATATAGGGTGCCGCCAATCAAACCCTATAACGGTTCTTGTGACCCCAGCAACTTCCTGTCACAGTACCAATACAACATGTTGAATCAAGGGCTAGCTGAAGATGTCTACATGTGCAAAGTCTTTCCCGAACTGCTGATAGACAACGCACGAAAATGGTTCGACAACCTCCCGCGCTGCAGCATAGGGTCGTATACCGACCTGCTGGACGCCTTCGAGCGTCGTTTCTTCCAGAAAGCCGAAGCTAAGATCAGCTCGGCCCAACTCCTTACGCTAAGACAAGGACGAGGAGAATCAATTAGCGACTTCCTGGCTAGGTTCTACAATGAGAGCTTTAAGGTCGACCGCCTGTCAGACGACGTCCTCATCTCGGCATTCCAAAATGTCATTCACTCCGGTACTCTCTTTAGGGAACTCGTAAAAGAGCGCCCCCAAACCTCCAAACTGCTATGGAGGATTGCTGATACATTCGCCGAGGTGGATGAAGCCGATTGAAGAAAAAGGGCGGTAGACCGACCTGAAAGTCATGATAATAGAAAAAGGGAGGAGCGTACTGATCATGGGCAGAACCGACGAGGTGCCCTTGAGAGGATACAGCGAGGTCCACTGGCATCCCGCCTCGGACCTCGGCCCAACCAAGATCAAGGTCAGTTCACTCCGCTGACAAAACCCCGAGCTGAAATATACGAGTTTCATCCAAGCTTATTTCATAAGCCACTGCCGTTGTCCCGAAGTGGATCGAAGCGACGGTCCATAGACAAGTACTGCAAATTCCACGACGACCACGGCCATGACACCGAGGACTGCCGAAATCTCGCCTTGGACATAGACCACCTGGTGCGAGATGGTACCCTCGGTAAATACCGAGGTCGCAACCAGCAAGACACCCGACCTCAAGGGAAAGGCAAACGAAGAAAGAATAGAGGGGAAAATTGCTATCCCCATCAAGACAAGAAGTCAAGGCACGATGACGAGGACGAAGACGAAGACCAGCCTCAATATGACGGAGTCATCGCTGCCATCACCGGGCTTCCTCAAGGCGCGACAAAGTCCTCGTTAAAAGCCGAGGCCCGAGGTCCGCAGAAGGAGGAACCTTCACAAAAAAGGTTCAAAAAGGATGAGGTCGTCACCTTTTCCAGCGACGACCCAGTCCCCCATCCCTTACCTCATCAAGATGCTACCGTTATCGAAGCTGTGGTGGCCAATAAATTGGTTCACCGAGTGTTCATCGACAGTGGAGCCTCGGTAAGCGTGCTCTTCAAGAACTGCTTCGATAAGCTCGATATCGAAGAAGCACGCTTAAAACCAGCACCCGTCCCGTTGAAGAACTTCACACAAGAAGAAACCTCGACGGATGGCACTATTTCACTCCCCGTAATAGTTGGAAGGAGTCCGCTATCTTCCACAAAGATAATCCATTTCTTCGTCGTCAAAGCCAACTCCCCCTACAACATCATCTTGGGAAGAGATTGGTTAATAGCGACGAGGGCGATCTGCTCGGCCTACCACCTAACGATCAAGATTCCATCTAAGAACAGGGTGATTACGCTTAGAGGAAACCAAACACAGGCTAAGGAGTGCATGCAGGTCGCACTCCGAGGTTCTGGGGTGCAGCATCCTCAAGCATAGCAATTACAGAACCCCGAGATGAAATCGTCGTCACCTCCTGTGGAGCCAGTTGAAGACATCGTACTATACGAAGACGACGTGTCTAAGGTCTTCAAGGTAGGGTTTGTCGGAGGAAACAAACTCCGAAGTCAAGTTGTCCGATTACTTCGGGAATTCAGAGACATCTTCACTTGGTCACCCTTAGACATGACTGGGGTATCACCAAGCGTCATCACTCATCACCTCAACATTGACCCCGAGGTGAAGCCAGTTCGGCAGAAGCAACGAGCCTTTGCAGCCGAGAGAAACCAGGTGATCCACGACGAGGTACGCCAGCTACAGCAAGCAGATATCCTGTTCGAGGTGAAATATCCGACGTGGCTGGCCAACCCCGTAATGGTAAAGAAACAAGGAGGAGGGTGGCGAATGTGTGTCGATTATACCGACCTCAACAAACACTGCCCTAAGGACTGCTACCCTCTCTCCAACATCGACAAGAAGGTCGAAGCCCTCGTTGGTCACGAGGTGTTCAGTTTCCTAGACCTATACAAGGGGTATCATCAAGTCCTCATGAGCACCGAAGACGCTCCGAAGACAGCCTTCGTCACGGACTTCGGCATTTTCGCGTATAAGAAAATGTCCTTTGGACTCAAAAACGCTGGAGCTACATACCAAAGGATGGTCGACAAGATATTTGAACTTCACATCGGTCAGATTGTCGAAGTATATGTCGACGACATAGTCGTCAAAAGTAAGGAAGTGGACACTTGCCTAAACGACCTCCAGGTCGTCTTCAACCTGCTACGCAAAGTAAATCTGAAGTTAAACCCGGGAAAATGTACTTTCATGGTCCAATCTGGAAAGTTCCTAGGGTGTTGGGTCTCTCGCGAAGGACTAAAAGCCAACCCAGCGAAAGTCAAAGTTGTCCAGAAAATGCAAGTACCGAAGTCTATTCACGACGTGCACAGATTGACGGGCTGCCTGGCTGCACTAAGTCGTTTCCTATCTAAAGCCGCCGAGAAACAACTTCCATTCTTTAAAATTCTAAAGAAGGCTCCGAACTTTGAGTTGAACGACGAGCATAAGTTGGCCTTCGAGAACTTAAAGAAGTACCTCGCAAATCTGCCCACCTTATCCGTCCCAAAGGAAGGCGAAGTCCTCTCTCTATACCTCGCCGCCTCGGACGAATCAATAAGCGCAGTACTAGTACGAGAAGGACCTCGGCAATTACCCGTCTACTTCATAAGCCGAGCACTAAAAGGACCAGAAACGAGGTACCAACCCCTGGAGAAGGTCGCGCTCGCGCTAGTAAATGCCGCAAGAAGACTTCGACCATATTTTCACGCTCATCCAATACAAGTCTTGACCGACCTCCCACTCCGGCAAGTACTCACAAAGCCCGAAGCTTCAGGATGAATTGCCAAGTGGGCGGTAGAGCTCGGCGAACATACGATCTCCTTTGCACCTCGGCAGGCCATCAAAAGACAAGCACTAGCGGACTTCCTAGTAGAAGCAGTATTCGCGGAACCTCTGAAGCCCACTGAACCTATCAAGGATAACATCCAAGAGGAAACACCGAAGTTACCTCCAATAGATTGTTGGAAAATCTATGTGGACGGAGCATCAGGCCATAAAGGAAGTGGAGCCGGAATCTTGCTCGTCAGTCCGGAAGGAAAAGAAACCACTTATGCTCTAAGGTTCAATTTCCCGACAACAAACAACGAAGTGGAATACGAAGCCCTAATAGCCGGACTTCGCCTCGCGCAAACTCTTCAACTACGAGCTGTCCAAATCCACAGTGACTCCCAAATTATAGTGAGTCACGTGTTAGGCAGATACGAGGCACGAGGTGAACGGATGAAGAAATATCTCCATAAGGTTAAAACCCTACAACAAAGCTTTTCATACTTCGAGTTGATACGAATCCCGAGAGGTGATAATGACCGAGCTGACGCACTAAGCAAACTCGCATCATCATCCACAACCTCTCCTGTGGAAGAAGTACAAACTCGAAGTATAGACGAGGCTGAAGTAAATACGGTGACCGATGACGAACCGAACTGGATGACACCTCTTCGTAATTACTTAGAAAGAGACGAACTCCCTGCTGATAAGGTCAAAGCTCGGAAGCTTCAGAGCAAATCAGTTAAGTACATTCTAGATCGGGGAATACTGTACAGAAAGTCGTACCTTCAACCTCTTCTAAGGTGTGTAGGATCCAACCAAGCAAACTACGTACTACGCGAAGTACATGAAGGATCCTGTGGCAGTCACATCGGAGCTCGTGCCTTAACTAGAAAGGTCATGAGATGGGGGTATTATTGGCCGACCATGCTTCAAGACGCAATCGACATCGTCAAGCAGTGTCCGAAGTGCCAGCTCCATGCAGTAGTAACAGGGATACCTCAAACCGAGCTGACCAGCATGCAAAGTCCTTGGCCATTCATGCAATGGGGGATAGACATCGTTGGCCCGTTTGAGCAAGCTCCTGGCCAGCTGCGATTCCTTATAGTAGCTATCGACTACTTTACGAAGTGGGTAGAAGCAGAACCCTTGGCGAAAATTACAAGTAAAAAAGCCCTAAACTTCGTTTGGAAAAACATAGTCTGTCGCTTCGGCATACCCCATGTCCTTGTCTCAGATAATGGAACTCAATTCACGGACAAGACATTCCAAGAATGGTGTGACGAACTCCACATCCAGCAGAAATTCACTTCGGTGGCACACCCTCAGGCAAATGGCCAAACCTCACGAACCGAACAATAGTCAAAGGGTTAAAAACCCGCCTCGATAAGGCCAAGGGAGATTGGGCTAAAAATTTGCCCCAAGTTCTATGGTCTTACCGAACTACTCCCCGGACATCCCATGGAGAAACACCGTACAGTCTTGTCTATGGAACCAAGGCAGTGATCCCAGTAGAGATCGGCTTGCCGAGCCCCCGAACACTTAACTTCGCCTCCCAAGATAACGAAGAGAGACTTCGAACTAACTTGGATTTGTTGGAAGAAAAACGAGAACAAGCCTATGTACAAGAAGCCCGGTATAAACAGCAAGTAGCTCGGTATTATAATAACCGAGTGAAGCATCGGCAGTTTCAAGTAGGAGACCTCGTACTTAGGAATAATGAAGTTAGTAAGGCAGAAAAGCTCGGCAAACTGGAAGCCACTTGGGAGGGACCCTACCGAATCCAAGAAGTCCTCGGCAAAGGATCATACAAGCTCGCCCATTTATCTGGTGAATCAGTGCCCCGAACTTGGCACATTTCCCATTTGAAGAAATATTATTTATAGTTTAAGATAGTTCGGATATAGTTACTTTCCATTCCATGTTACTTTATATTCTTTATACATGTTATCTCGAGTCCAAATCAAGCAAAAACTCCAAATTTGGAGTAGCACCTAAACGCGCGTAAGGAGACCACTCCTATCGATAAATTCGACAAACAAGGAAGCCTCAACTTCATCTTTTAAACGAAGTGGCTATTTAAAAGCCCAAACTTCGTCTTTAGACGAAGTGGCTACTTAAGGCTTTAACTTCGTCCTTAGACGAAGTAGCCGCTTAAAAGCCTTAACTTCGTCCTTAAGCGAAGTGGCTACTTGAAAGCCTAAATTTCGTCCTTAAACGAAGTGGCTACCTGAAAGCCTAAACTTCGTCCTTAAACAAAGTGGCTATTTAAAAGCCCAAACTTCGTCTTCAGACGAAGTGGCTACTTAAGGCTTTAACTTCGTCCTTAGACGAAGTAGCTGCTTTAAAGCGTCAACTTCATCTTAAGACGAACTAGCTACTTAAAGATTTGACTTCGGCACTTGACGAAGTAACCACGAGTTCATGTTAGCCATTACAAATAATCTTGAAGCAAACTTGATCATACAATCGAGAAAAGCTTTAGAGAAGTAATGATGCAATAGAAATAAAACTTTATTTCACAAAAAATATTACATCACGGAGGAGGGTCCGAGCCCGAAGGTTTACTAAAGCTAAGGTATTTCTCTACAAAACCCGGACCCGAACTCGAACTAGCGCCATGGGCGAGCACAGAATCCAAGAAAACCATCCCCTGACCACGGCCGAAACCTCGTCCTCAGCCCTGACCTGGAGTGGCAGATCGACCTCGGCCCCCCACAGCACGTCGGCCACCTCCTCGGGACATAATGGCTTGAGTTTGCTCCCGAGTCAAGGCCGCGCTGGGAGGGTGCACACCCGCCAAATTACCATTCAAAAAATCTTGCGCGGACGAGTCGAGCTGGGCATTCTTGGACTGCACCCACCTCTTTAGCTTCGGGTTCCTGTTCAAAACTGTCTTATATAAGGAACCGAGTTGGAGAAGTTCGTCTTCCTATTCGCGGACTTGCCACGAGTCCTCTCCGTACCTCTCTAAATACTTCTTCACCCGAGCACGGACATCTTTTATCTTCATCTGGACCTCGTGAATGGTCAACCGCCCGCTCTTATGGATAAGTTCTTCGTACTCTGTATGCTCCTCCACCATGGCCTTAAAGGTCTGGATGTCATCCACGGCTTGTTTGCACTTATCTTCGAGCTATAAGAACCTCGCATGCTCTTCGTCGAGCTTCTCTTGAGCCACACGACGCTTCGCGTCAGCCTCGATTTCAATATTATTAGCTCGGCTTTTCCAACACGAAGCTTCGACTTCGGCAGCCTCCATAGCCCGACGAAATGCAAATATTTCTTGTTCAAACTGTGAAGTGTCGAAGAAGTTAAGAGCAGGCTACAAAAGCAAAAACAGACACAATTCAATAAAAGGTATTTTATATACTTTGTTGAAAAGCGCCGCCCTAGCGGCGACGAAGTACAAGGCTACAAAAAAAAAACAAAAAAACTACAAGTCTTCCGCACCGACCTCTTGCTCGTCGGCCCCGCCATCCTGGCCTCCTCCGGCAGCGTCCCTTGACAGTTCGGCAATAACGGCCTCCAGCTTATCGTCCCTATCTACAGGGCAATGCCGAACTGCCCTCTCCGAGAGAAGAGACTTCTGCCGCGCCAACCTCTCCACCACCGGGATAGCCGAAGTGCACTCCACAAGCACTTCAGCGTACTCCCGCAGCATATCTTCCTCGGATACCGCCTCTTACCCGTATTTGGCCTTGTCAAGGTCCGGGTAGTCCTGGGCGATACGATCGATTGCTACCGAAGTAATCGGAGCACTCATGGCGCCCACCAACTGCGTGACCGCACTGCCGAAATGCTTGGAGCGGAAAATCCGCTCAGCGACGGCCCGGAGCACACTGCCCTGCTCGGCAGCAGCAAGGGCCATCTTCTCCCGCTCCCCGGCTAGTTCGGCCCTTAGGTTGGTGACTTCGGCCTCAAGCTCGGCCGCCTTTCTCTCTGCATCCTTTGCAACGGCGAGAGCCTTGGCCCCCTGATCCGCCGCCTTCGCCGCCTCGGCCCTCGCCACCTCGAGCTCGGCGGACAGACTCCGGAACTGTTCGACCCCGCCAGCGACGAAGTTCGCCAGGGCCTTCAGCCCGCCCATCGCCATATCCGCCTCCTGCACTAGATATATCAGCATACAAAGCAAGAAAGGAAAAGAAAAGCAAGGGAAGGAAACGTAAGTCTACACTCACCTCGGGAAATGACATCCTGTGAGGCGCGTCCAGATCGGAGGTCTGAACCCCCGAGCTCCCTTCCGCCTCCTTCCGAGGTGAAGACAGATTAATGATAGGCGGAGGCAGGTCGGCAGCAGCCCCCTCAGCCGACGGGCGGCGCGGCGTCTCCTCCGCAGCCGAAGAAGTCCTCACCCTCTTCTTCTTCCTCTTCAGAGCTGCTTGAAGAGCTTCTGGATTCACTGCAAATACAAAAGGAAAGAACATCAGCATCCAGCTCGGCTAAATATCATAACACGGCACTTAGAACGAGACCTCACCCAAATCCACGTCGGCGGAAGCGCCGTATGGGCTCAGCCCATACCTCGACAGCTCAACCTCGGCGTAGTCCCTTTTAATGGAGTCGAGGTCCATCAAGCTCACTTCGACCTCGCCGACGGGATCCTCAGTGACCTGGGGCCCGAACTTGGCCTTTGACCAAGCATTCAAGGGCACCCCCTCAGCCCGGCAGAAGAAGAACTTCTTCTGCCAGTTCGTCACCTTTGACGGGGTTTCTAACTTAAATTTATTAACGGGGGATAAATAAACCCACCCCGTAGGCCCGCGCTTAGCTCGGAAAAACCTACGCAGCGACTCTATCGACATTGAGCCACCTCGGCGACCGACCTCCATACAAAACCCTATAACTTGCTTAATGGAGGGCGGCGCTAACTAGCCTAGAGGAAGCTTGAATATTTCTAAGAACTCAACAAAAATGCAATGTAAAGGAAAACGAAGACCGAAGTGAAGGTAGTCTTCGTAAACTGTAAAAAAACCTACGGGCGGCAAACTACCCCTATCCTCAACCCGAGGTAAAACCATCTCTACCGACTCTGGAAACAAAAATTTTCGAGCCAAGTTCAACATGTGGGACTCGCTCATGGTAGAGGCATACTCCAAGGCAGCGTCTGACCCGACCAAGGTTGGAAATTCTATCACCTCGAGGCCAGGAGGAATAGCAGCTCGGGTGAAAACCCTCACCGTAACCCTCACCGGAAAAATCCTAGACGGCGAGGGAGAAACCTCTATGTTCTCCATGTCTACATCAATAGGAGAACGGGACGAAGAAGAAGCCATGAAGAAAAAGAAGAACTTACTTGTAAAAATTCCTGCTGAAACGGAGATACAACGGCAGCGAAAAGGCAGAAGAGCTTTTTGAAAGATTTTTTTTGCAGAAAAGCTGGAGCTAGGGATTAAGAAATGGCAGAAAGTGTTTATGAGCGTGCAAAAGAAGCTTTTAAAGGCAACATTTCCGCCTTTTTCTAACCGCCTTTTTCAAAATCCCGCCTCTTCGTATGCACCACTAAGCAGTCGACGCGTGTCCCACGTGGCCTCCACAAACAGTTGTCTTCCACCTCCAACAAAATTACCACCTCGACTTCGTTGGCAACAAGATCTTCACTTCGTCAAGATCTTCACTTCGGCAATAACATCAACCTCGTCAAAGATCTTCACTTCGTCGATGATCTTCTTTTGGGGGGGGGATGTGATAGGATGTAGCCCCAATAACAGGCCCAAACAAGACTAAGGCCCAACATAACTGGACCTCGGCCCAAGAGACCGGGAGCTCGGCCCAAAAGCCCAGTCACTTCGGCCCAGAAGTCCAGCCACTTCGGCCCAGAAGTCCGGCCCACGAGCCCAGAAGCTTGGTCCAGCCCACGATCCCGAATTTAGCACCCCACGATCTCGGATCCGCCGTAACTGCCACTAGTTAGTTACCTATAAATATAGTCTCTAAAGCTAGATTAGGGACAGATTCTTTATACTCTCTCAAAAACTCAATATCAATACAAAGACTATCTTTTCTCCGTGGACGTAGATCTAACAAACGATCGAACCACGTAAATCTCGTGTTCATCTTGTTCTTTATTTTATCATCGTAAAAGCACTCTAAAAATAGAAGATCGAACAGTATATAATATATTAATAAGCATAAATTTGTAAATGAGAATTCTATAAAATATTGAGAGATTGCAATATACCAAATAATGAGCCATTGTATAAGCTCTCCTTAGCTTAATCTGCTCAAATGACTTGAAGGAAAATCTATTCATGGGAAAATCTTTGGCAAAAAGTTTGTGCATCTTTGTATCTTCACACACTAAAATCTTGTATTTGTGTGTAGTGACTTTGTTCTTTCTCATGTTATGCACCACTTTGAAATTTTTAATTCCATACACTAATCCTTCTTCCAATTGATTCTTGAAGGAGTTAATGAGATTTTTAAGAATTGTAGCCTCCATTTTGTCACTCTATACAAATAATAATATATATTAAAACTTCATGGAACAATACCTATAAACAGTAATTAATATTAGATAAGTATTTATATATTATTCAAAAACAAAGTTTGCAATATACTGTTTTCTATTATATTGTTCATTTTTTTGCTTTTAATAATATTTCAATAATTTTGCAAAGTATCATATGGTTTATTCAAAAAAAATTGATAATTTAAATAAAATATTGGAGGTGGACTCCACTAAATTTATTAAAAGTTAGAATAGACCATAAGTATGATTTTTCTTTAATAAATTAATTTTCTGATTAAAAAAAAAGTATTCATGAATATATTGGAAGAAGATAATGCATTACAAACTCTCAATTTCCTCTTTATTGTTGAATGTAGATTTTTTATAAGCACGAACCAATCGAAATTTTACACAGTATGTTGTTTTCGAATCTTCCAAATTTCGGATGCAAGACCACATGGTAGGCATGGTAGCAAAGAAAATGTTTATTGGAATGATTTGTTTGGATGGGTGTTAGAAAAGTATGTAATCTGTATGACTTGGAGTTGCTACTAATTTATAATGGTAACTCTTCATAAAGTAAAACTTTTGAAATTCTAGATATAGCATAAATTACGCATGGCAGCACATTGGGAATAGCATAAAGCTGATAGTAGTATTATAACAAATCTAGGGTAAAAAGTGTGCCTACAATCTTAGTTATTATTAAGCATGACATTAGAAATAACATAAAGTAAAAAATATTTTAAAAAGCTGATAGTAATATTTACAATTAAAAACTTTTAATAATTTTATCATGCATTTAGGCAGGAAAAACATTGGAACTGATTTTGCTTTAATATAATAATAGATGTGGGTTACTGTTTAACCCACATAAACTTATCAGCTCATTTGCATGTGATAATTAGTAGAGCTTCAACAGTAAATTAGGAACGGGCCATCCATTTATAACGAGCCGGAAGGATAACTCAATAATTCTACCAAACAACAAATGATACTAGATAATTAATCTTTCATCTAGGCAACCAAAAGCAACAATGTACAAACATGCTCAATATATAAAGTGTATATGTGACAAATGTTCGATATCCAACTTTAAGGAAGTATGTTCATGGATTTGGGGTGGGGTCTCTAAATAATAAATTTGTGACAATTAGCTCCAATTTAATCTAATACAATATATTGCCAAGAGTTAATCGTCGTAAATACATAAATTACACTTAAAAATTTGCTTTATAATATATGAATTATCTATTTTATTTTTCTAAATTTGCAGATCGGGCATGAGTTCTTCCAAATCAATGTTCTTGTTGGTTCATAATTTATCATGTGATCACGTTGATTGTGCAAATTAAAAAAAAAATTGATGTTTTCAATTGTTGCTAAATATATTAATTTTCAACAAATTCTACAATTGCACATGAGTTTTTTTTTTTTTTTAAATTACTCATTGAATTTGATTTCACCTAAAAGTCGAAGTTCATGAGCATGAAAACGATGAATTTTTTTTCTCATTTAATAACTATATAAATATTAATTATATTGTAAGTTGATATATCTTATTTTTAATTTTAAAACCATTTATTATATAATAAATAATATTGGGAAGATTAAGACTATTATTATTATAATATATATAGCACTTAGTATCATATTTTTATGACTTGATAAAGTCAATTACAATGGGAGGATTGTATAATATATATCACTTAATATTATATTTTTGTAACTTGGTAAAATTGGTTACAAGCATAAATCAAAACATAGAAAAAAATGCAATATTTTGGACATAGAAAGTAATGCAATATTTAATTTGGATGTAAATGAAAGTGTATGTGCCTGCTTAGTATTAGGGAATACAATATATCAATGCACATGACCACCTATATAAAAATAAATAATATAATTTGAGTATGATATATACTCAATCTTTATACTAAAACTATCACATAATTGAGTTAGTGAACTGAAATTTATATTATGTTAAGTTGAGGCAAGAAGTGTAACAAAGTAAATTATAAGGCTATTTGTGTATTTCCTTTGTTTACTTTTGTAGCGTATTTAAATGCGCACCAATATGCATTCTCCTTAGTGTGTGTCTATATCTATATATATATATATATCTATATATATATATATATATTATATATATATTTACCATGCTTAATTCTCACTTCTCAAATGATTTTTTCTTGAATTCTCGGATGCCTTTTATTGCACTGAAAGAATGCCCTTTTATAGGCGAGTTTACAGAATAACCCAAAAATAAAAAGCAGATACGTTACAGAAAGTCGTAAAGACTATGCATCTAGCTAAACAAAAGTCTTAAAGCCTATACATCTAGATACAAAAAAGTCATAAAGCTAATCTAGATAATTACAAAGAAACACCACGTTTTTTCTTTGCAAGCTGTAGAGGGTAATAATTCATCATTCTTCCAGTAATCTTGATGAGTGTTTGGAACTGTGATGTCATCAGGATAATCTTCATTCATGTTTTCTTCATCTTCTGAATTGTATATGTCACTGAAACTGAGATCAATATCTCCTTCTCCACTAAAAGGTAACATCATATGCCAGTTTGGATATGTCCAAATTTGTATATAATGTCCTTCAGCAACCAGGATGAGTTTTTTAATGGAGTAGAATATAGGAAAATTCTTTGACTCTTGATAGTATTTTACCTTGTCTTTAAAATGTTCAAAGGTAAAATTATCAGGTTGGATCTTTGTAAAATGTGTCTTCCATACTTCTCCAATATGGCTTTTTTCAGTGACAAGGATTCTTTTACGGGCTGGTCTGTAACTGAACTCAGTGGCTTCTGGCAAAGTTGCCAAAATTTTACAATATGTCAACTGTGTTGATGATAATGACGAAATATTCCCTGCTGTTAGGATAAATTTTTCGCCAAATCTGTTTAGCAATTTCTCAGTTTTATCAGTAAGTCTAAACTGGAGAAAGTCTATCATGTCATTATGATAAAATTGGAGAATAAGATTATGAGGCATGTCTGTACTGTTAAGATTGATTTGTAATAACAATAACCCTAAAATCTCAATCTCTTGTATATCATTTGATATATATATATATATATATATATATATATAGGATATAGATCATATACAAAAGGATTTTAAAGTAGGAAATAAGAAATAATCTCAACCGTTTAAGTGGATGATCGGACGGTTGAGATCTTGGCCGAGTTTTTCATGCATTGTTATACTACAATGCACGCGCAATTTTTATTTTATAGTAATTAAGGGCAAATCAGTAATTTAATTGTTAAATGCATTGTTTTTAACTGGTAAATGCATTGTTTTTAACTGTAAAATGCATTGTGAAGATGTAATTGAATTATGCATTGCATTTAACTATTAAATGCATTGTATTTTGAACGCGTATGAACGCGTATAGGGGATTTTTTACCAAAATATCATTTGTGCATCGTTCAAAGCGATGGAATGCACCGCCTTTTTAAGTAGATCATATCCGTCCGATCATCCAAATCAATGGCCCAGATCATTTCCTATTTCCTACTTTAATTTCTCTTTTTACCTGAACCACTCCCTATATATATATATATATACGAAAGGTACATATATATATATATAACAGGAAGCATCAATTGCAAATCAATTTGCAATCAATTTCAATGTCGATTTTGTAAATAACTTCAATTTCAATGGCAAATATTATATAACTATTAAATTAAAAAAATTGATGTTATTAGGATTTGATCTCAGTACCTTTCGTTACAAAAGCTATATTGTGAGCCAATAGAGTAACAAGATAAGTTGAATATTAAACAATTCATAACATACATGTACAAACTGAATCCGATTTAGGATTTAAAATTTATTTATTTATTTATTTATTTTAGGTTTTAAAATTTATTTTAGGGTTTAGGGTTTACGGTTTATTTTATTGTTTACTTCAGGGTTTTTTAGCTTACATATTATGAATAAATTAATTTTTAAATTTTATAAACTTTATGGTTTATTTTCCCTTTCCTATAACACTTTTCTCCTAAACTTATTTTTATTTTATTAGTAAAAAAATTTGCAATATTATGCATATTAAATTAAAGATCTTGACAATGCCTTCAATTTAATATATATTATATAAAATATAAAATTAATATAAAAAAATTATAATACATTAATAAATTAAAAATAATCATATATATACATATTCTTATATATATAATGTTTCTAATTATGAAGGTGAATACTCTTTATAATATGTTTTAATATTATGCAGAAAATGGCGAATTAGATATAGTGTCTCAATTTATTTTTACTATAAAATTTCAATGTTATTTAATATGTTTTCTTAATTTTATTTTCTTATTTCTATATATTTAGTACTAATAATTATAATCAATTTGTATAATTGATAAATTCAACACTAACATATACCGACTTCGTCTCACTTATTTAGACACATTTCTTTATTTAACAAATTTTAAAGCACAAACCATTTTCTTCAAAAGCTATTACAACTAAATATTGAAATGAGTGACAAAAGTAAATGAATTTAAATAAGTTGGACGGAAGGAGTATATTTTTTCAAAAAATATTAATATAATGTATTATTATAAATATTAATTAAACGCTAAATTTAATAATAAAACATTGAGTGAAATACAAATGGTAATTCCATTTAATAGCTCTATTAATTTACACGGTACAAGTTATATATAAATATTAAATATATTGAATTAAATAATTTCAACTTTATTAATTTACTGGCTTTATTTGTAGATAATTTTAACGTTATTGGCCAAAATTATATAAATATTAAATATATTAAATTATACTCCCTCCGTCCCACCAGGCTTGGCCCCTTCTTTATTCAAATGGGTCTATTATTTTAATGAAAGGGGCCAAGATTAATGGGACAGAGGGAGTATATTTTTTAAAATTTAAACAAATAACTACTTTTATTTTCTCTCTCCTATAACCTTTGCCTCCTAAAATTAAAATACATATATTATTAAAATTAATTAATATATAATTATTGATATAGTTTTGATACATGAAAAATATATAACAATGTGGTACTATATGTTTTGATAACTAATTTGATCAAAATTATATTTAAGATTAATATAATTTAATATATTAAAATAAATTTTTAAACAATAACTAATACACGAATTTGTACTAAAATTGAAAATCAATTTTTAAGGATAACTTTGTAGTTGACTTTAAATTATTAATTCGTTGTTACATAAAATTATGTCAAATATTTATTATTACATAACAAAATTAAAATTTCACAACAAAATCTAACTACAAATAATAATGACTTCAAATATATGTATTATGAATTTTTATCAATATACACATATGTTTAAATAGTTATGTAATATCCTCATATTTGTTAATTTTAATGTATTGTATGAATTAATAAAAAAAAATGACCCTTTATAAAATAAGAAATAAATTGAATAAGGTAAAATAAATCGAAGTTATTATTTGAAATTGCTGATCACGGTTCTCAAATTTTGAAACTGTAACCGAATTGTACTCATTATAGTCACAATTGAGAATAAGACTATCGATTACGGTTCTAAAACCACCGAATAAAATCGAATTATAATATTTTTAATTTCTTTAAATATCTCTATATATAAGTTGTTTATAAATAAATAATCTCTTGCATAACACCAGTTATTCTCAAATATGATTTCAAAAGTCATAAAATCAAACAATTAATTTCAACCACTTTAACCACAGTGAACAACGAAGCGAATCCACAGAATGTAATGCAAGTGGTAAAATCTGAATATGCGTATCAATCATTTTATTACATAACTACACATGGGTTTATCTTCAGTTTTATTATCACTGACATCTATGTTCAATTTTATTGTCAATATGTACAAATTATGTTTTATCATGCACATGTTGATGTTTTACCTTTTATAAGTTTTATCATTTTGTGCATCATGTATATTCTTATTTTTATCTTGTTGTCGATATATAGCACTTTTCAGCCCAACGAGAAGATAATAATCACATTATCCATTATCCATGAGTTTGTTAGAAATTTTTTTTTTTTTTTCTGTTTACGAAATTATTATTTGATTGTATATTTTTACATTTTTGGATAAGTGAATATCTCTATTTGTAATACCCCGATAATTAAAAACCCGAATAAAAGAAAAAAATTTATGAATAAACGAGGGATTCAAAATCCGTTGAAAGTTTAAAGACTCGAATTAAAGAATAGAACTCCTAATGTGAATTAAAAGTCATTTCAGAAATTTCTGAAATCGAGAAAGAAACCGAGAAAATTCGGTTTGACGTTTATCGTCATAATTTAAGTTCGAGAACTCGTATCGAAGTAGCGTCTGTTTTTCCATTCAATTATTTTACGATACAGAAATAAGGTGAAAAGTTAATAATTCCGACTTTCGGAAGAATGATGTAATTATCGAGAAATCACTATTCATCATTTTGAAAGAGACGAGATAATTTTATTATCTTTTAAAGTTAAGTCCGGAATGTTTTTCTAAGAGAGGCGTGATTTTCCGGAATGATTCCGAGAACATTATTTTATCGAGAAGTCGAGAACCCGGACTATTAGTACATTATTATAACAGGTAACAAGAGCAAATAGGGGATTCATTCGAAATTAGATATTTTGTAAATTAGATATTTAGAAATTAGATATTTTGTAAATTAGATATTTTAGAAATTAGATATTTTGGAAATTAGATATTTTGATATATCTAAGAGGCGAAATACGGGATTCATTCGAATGCCCGAATTTGAAGTCCGAGCCGAGATATGGACACAGCGCGATAATTTACATACACTTTTATCGCGATACGGACTATACGCGAAAATTTTATTTTCGATGTCAGTGAATAGTAGAACCGAGAACTCGAGAACTTGAGAAATCGAGAAATAAGCATTTTCTCGATTTACGTGCAACTCGATCGGGCCAAAACCCGACTTTAGTTCACGAGAGACGGAGATTTCTTAATGAGTAAGAAAGACGAGAGTGTTGATTTCCCGTTTCAACCGAGATAGATAAATAACAAAGAATCGGATCGAAAATATCTAAAAGACTTTTTGGACCCCGGATAATTAGATATTTTACGGGCAACTTTGTGGCCTATAAAAAGACCACAAAGTCACCCCCATTATTCAGATTTCACGTGAGATAGGCAGAGGCAAGGTTGGCATGAGCAAGAAGAGAAAAGGAGGAGGAGCTTTGCTCCGATTTTCGTCCCGTTCGTCTCGTTCTTCCGATTTCTTCGAAATCTAATCCGATAGAAAGGTAGCCCTCGATCTTACCTATGTTTCTACGGTTTCATTTTCATATTTTGAGCACGATGAAAAAGTGAAATAGGGGCTGCCCTTTTCGATTTTTATCGGGTCGAACCCGAATCGAAAAATGTCGATAATTAGTATTGCTCGTATGAGTTAGATGAACGTGTGTTTTAAGTTTCGATAAAATCTAAGCATGTTAGGTTTTGAGAAGTTAATTTGAACTTGTCGTTTTATATGTTTTCGATTTTTCTCGGATGAATCGAATAGACGAGCATGTATGTAGGTTATAATTGAGTATGTTTTAAAAAGAAAATGAGTGCGGACGACAGTTTCTGCCGGATTTTCTTTCGTCATTTTAAGTACAGAATGAGTAGAATTTTTACATAATAAAATACTAGATCGAGCTAGGAGTAATCTCCAACTTGAATCACCCCGTTTCGTTGTGTTTTCGAATTGTTATGAATTTTTCAAAATGGTTGCGCAAACTGTCAATTCTAGCGAAAATCTGGAAATTAGCTAACTTTGAAAATTTGTGAAAAATAGAGTAAAATGATTTTATGTGTTTTGTCTTCGGATTATAAAACTCTACGATGTTATGGTCACTTTAAAGTTTGATTCGTTACAATTGGAAATATTTCCAATATATTATGATTTTTCAAAGTCAATTGTGCAGTTTTCGACATTTTAGTTCAAACGTGAAACAGGGGGTTGATTTCCGAATTTTTATGAATTTTTCTGCAATGATTTTGAAAATATTTTCTAAATGAAAGTTGTTCCTTTAAATGTCTTGAACTTATATCTCGAAATTTAGAATTTTTGAAGTACTTTTGAACGTTCAAAATCGAGTTTAACTCGGACTGCGCAAGTGGAAATGTTGAAATGTTTGAAATGTTGATTTGTTGTTGTTGTTACGATTTGAGATTTAGTTGGGATAAGTTCGAGTGGAGGAACGGAGTCCTCACTCGAGAGAGAGTTGAATGGGGCAATGTTGATGTGTGTTAGTTGGTTTACTCGTTTTGATTAAACGAGGGATAAGTTGAATGAACGTAGAGGTCATGTCGATTTTTTGACCACGTTATGTTCAAAACCTTATAATTCCCTCCTTGTTAGTACTCTTTATAAGACGTACGTTATAACTAAATGAATTAGGGTTATTCCAGAATCATTTAAGCCGAGTTAAAAGAACCGAGAATAATTCTCAAATAACAAAGGATAATAATTCCTTACACTTAGCGAATATTAGATGCGCTCGAAAATATTATCTCACTCGAGGTTTATTTAAAGGGTACGACGAAAGGTCAGGACCGCAGTTCGAGAACGAAGCAGTCGTCAGTCCAGACGGTCCAAGTAGGCTTTCTTTTACAAATCAAATCGTATGCGTTGTACCAAATTGTTATTTTCGCTTTAGAAATGCTTTAGAATTTAAAATGTTATGAAGTATTGCATTGTCGAAAATATTTATATTTTGGTATGATGCGTATCTGTTGAACAATTAATCGATTTCGGGCCTTTAAAGATTTATATCTTGAAGGTTAGTGTACACTAGAACTGTGAGTCATCTTAGCGGGTTGGCCGGTTCAGTGTTCGTGGAAAGTGGCCACTTTCCCGACACACAGAATTACAGATATGTTTGATTACTCCAGAACTTAGACTGACCAGTCGAATTTTAAGATCACACAAGAATTTTTAGTGAACCTAGGTTCTTTAGTGACAAAAATCTCTATGTTGCACTATGTTACGGCAATGACAATTATATATGTATGAATGCGATTTTGGCATGTGTCTACTGAGTACTTTTGTACTCAGCCCTGCATGTATTTATAAATGTGCAGGTTGAGCTGTGATGTCAAGGAGGAGTGCTCAGCGATGGTTTTGTCGAACTCATAGCAGTAACTCTTGGGGGGTTACATGTCTTCATACATGTAGACTTAGAAAATGATCCAGTTTCCGCTGCAAACACTCTTTTCAGTATTTAGTATTTCTAGACGTTTTGTTTCGCGCACGAAATCTTATTCATTGAAGTACTTATCATGTATTCACCTTCGAGCTATTAACCATTATTCTTATTCATTTCTATATTCTATTTCCGAGTCACGGTTATACCCATCATTACTACAAGTTAGTGAAGGTGGGTCGTGACAGAGTAGTATCAGAGCAATTTGCTTTAAACCCAAGAGTCTTCTTTCGAGTTTAGTCTAGTATCGTTCGCTTGACTAGTTAAGTGAGTCGACAAGCCTAGCACTCCGACACATCACGCTCAACGAGAAAGAGGTAAATATTTTAAGAAGTTGAAGTTTTATGTTTTAAGAGGAACAAGCATGTTTCTATCAGCTGAAGTTTGAGATTTTTAAAGAAATATACGTATTTCTTTAGTATGAAGTTGAGTATTGAAAGAAGAAAAAGTATGCTCTACGAGAAAAGTTTTTAAGATGTTTTGAAGTGAAGTTTTTTAGTGAAAGCAGTAAGAACGATTCTTTTCAAAGTTGAAGTTTAAATGTTTTTTTTTTTAGATGAGTCATAATCATTGTCATGACGTTAGAGCTTTTTCCTATGAACGTAGAATGCTTTAAGATGTATGTTCCCTTTAGAAAAGAGAACTTAGACGAGAACTTAGAAGAACTTTTATAATCTACTCGAAATCGAGAACGAGAACAATCTGAATAAAGAAGAAACGAAAAGAACTATAAAAAGGAGAATATCCAAAACAAAGGCTAAGGCCAAATACGAGAAAACAAAAGAAAGAGATCTTCTCTTTTATAATGAATCAGGATCACGGCTATGATCCGATAAGTTATCGTTTCTACAGTAGAATCTAAACCAAATGAAATTATTAACTCAGTTATTAAAGATTTAATTACCTTTGAATAATGAATCTTAAATCTAGAATTCTCAAGAATTCTATAATGATAAGTACGGCCTATTAGAAGCCTCAAGAAGTTATGATCATCGGTTATGAGCCATCGATCTAAACTCTTAAGCGTGTTTGGTTCTAAACCAAATCATCCTCACAAAATTAGTTGTCTTATTCATGTCAAGATGACAACAAATGATAAGACAAAAAGGTATCAAATCTTAGAATCAACAACATAAGTTTTTAAGATATTATGAAGAAAGAATCAGAGGATCTCGGTGAGTTCCTAGCATTCTATTCCTACTGTTGGAGAGATCCAATAGCACATAAGTTTCGAGAACGCTCAGATACAAGAGCAACCCAAAGAAGGGTGGAAAAGCTTGAGAAGCAATCGAGAAAAAGCCAAAGGAAAAGAAGATGATAGAAAGGTAGTGGATAACTCCACTATAGAGCCATGAGCTTAAGAATATGGATCTATATAGTAAAAAAAATATATGAATAAGATAAGATGTTAACTCAGTAGAATGTCATCGAGAAGAGCTTGAAGACCAAGAGGCGGAGGTAAAGATCAAGGTTCTAGAAACATAGATAAAAAGACATGAACTTGAACGAGAAGTAACCTCACCCTCCCACCGCCTGAACATAGAATTTGTTGGGTCCCGGGAGAGCAGGTGTGGTGTATGGGGGGGGGGGGGAAATACACCACAATCCAACTTTTCGTGTTAGGCTGTTTGAACAGCAGGTTGAGAATCAGCTCGTTGTTGATACCAGAACAGCTCGCTGTTAATAGCAGTCGATCTCCTCTGCTGTAGAGAAAGTTCTAGCTGCTCAAGTAAGTTCTCAACACAGAGCGTGAGCGATCTGTCAAGGAGCAGATAGACTGGCAGCTAGCTGGAGCTTACCAGACGATCTGTCCAAACACAGATCGTGTGCGGAAGCTGTGAGTATGTTGGTTGCTCTTACACTTAGAAAATATGTTTTGTTTATACCGAGTGTTCTTTAAGAAGTTGATTCAAATGCACAGCTCGCTGTTGGGTAACAGCTCGCTGGTGAAATGATAAACAAAGAATCAAACTAATGCAATGCAAAATATAAAAGAACACACAATATTTAACGTGGTTCGGGAAACCCCCTACGTCCACGATCGATCAAAGCTAGATCGATGAATCCCTTAACCTTGGATCCCTCGCTTATTTATCCTCGTTGAGTACGAGCCAAAACTCGCTTATTTATTCTCGTTGAGTACGAGATTACAACTCTCTTATTTAAACTCGTCGAGTACGAGATCTGGGTTCGGTTTTATAATCGTTCTTCCTCCGAGCTTTTGGCTATGGAGGAAACTAGAACTATGGGCTTTGTAGGCTCAAAACTAATGTAAGTTCTAGCGGGTTTATCTTCAGAATAATGGTGATCTCTCTCTCTAATTTACAACACTCAAGGATGTATATAATTTATATCTAGTGTTGAATAAATCAATGGAAAACTGGAGAGAATCTTGTAGCGTTGTAGCTTTTTCTGGGCAATATCACGAACTCTCAAACTACATTTCTGAAGAAGGCTTGAAGAATATATAGGCATATTTGAATTATAGCCGTTGGAAGTCTTTGCAGCTTTTGCAATGAGCATTAAATGCTCTTTTTGACCGTTGACTGCTGACTGAACTTCTAGCCGTTGGAGTTTGTCCTACGTGGATGTTGACGTGGCATAGGACAGGTAGGCTTATCAATTTAGGTAGATTATAGCTTCCTCCAACAGGGATGAGCAGCTCGCTGTCTTTGGACAGGTGTATTTCGTTTCCTACGAAATCTTGAAGTCTAGCTGTTGGCACACAGCTCGCTGCTGTGAACAGTAGGATTCTCCATCTGCTGTTGACAAAATCTCCATCTAGCTATTGACTTCTAGCTGTTGAAGTCTATCTGTTCGATCGATCTGTTGTGCACAGCTAGCTGTCTTTTCTTCTTCCACAGCTAGCTGTCCTATCTGTTAGACACAACTAGCTGTTCTTTTTTACATCTTCTTATGCAGCTTGATTGTCAACCTGTTTGATACAAGGTTGATTCAATCTCGCTGCTTCTTGGTCTTTAGATCGATCTGTCCATTGATCTGTTTCATAGCAGCTAGCTGTCCATTTATTTGTAATCGATGAAAACGATCTGATGGTAGTTCCAAGCAGCGGGCTGACTTTGAAGAACTAGCTGCTTAACCACTTGTAATAAGTTACAAGTAAATTCTATTTTCTAAGCTAATTCTAGTCTATATAACCAGATCGTTATGAGTGTGTTTGAAACTTCAAACCACTTTTACATTTGTGATCTGTTTGATAGATGAATTAAAAAGTGAAACCAAGAACAAGTATAAATGTCAGCGAGCTGCTTATATAGGAAGCAGATCGTTATTAATATACCAAAAACGATCTGCTCACTAGGAGCTAGCTGACTTACAATAGGAGAGACTTGTTATCTTAGTAGTCATTGAGTCCAAGATACCTTTTACTAGAATAATACAGATCGTTATTTATCTCTTGAAAACGATCTGCTTCTTTTACACTTAAGATATTCCTTAATAGATAACAATGACTACCTGGTTCCCAATATATAAAACATTAAAGTGTAAGCACAGTTTAATATTATGCATATATAATATGGTTTCGCATCATCAAAACATATAAATAATGATTTCTACAAGCATCAAAAAGGTTCCCAACAGAATTGAGGAACTATTTTTTTAGACATAAGCCACCTATTTTCAACGGAATGGGAGATCTTACTAAAGTAGAAGTTTGGGTATGAACTTTAGAACGCATCATTAACTTTCGGCGTTGTACGGATCAAGAATGCATGATGTGCATTTAGTTACCAACAGATGGGATCAACAGATTTATGGTGGGAAGCACACAGATAGACTATGACCCATGAACCACTAGGAAAATTTACTTGGAAGAGTTCAAGATATGAATATACGACAAAT